>JAQMYM010000012.1:951904-972396 GCA_030014255.1 Parauchenoglanis ngamensis | reverse complement strand
CTTTGCATGGCATCAGTTTATCTAATTTCGACAATAGATCAAAAAGTTGACCTGGTAGCGCAAAACCAATGTGATTTATGGATTTAGCGCATTAAAATTATCCTTTATATATCCATTATAATGGATGGATGGAATTTTTGGTCAAGGAGCTACCTTGTTTCACTTTGCAAGGTTGGATAAACGTCACACATTTATGACTTTTTCGCCATCATCTGTCATAATAATTTGTAAATTATAGCAATAAAATAAAACAGGAGATTGTAAGGTTCTCTCCAGACCCGTAGTTTGGGATCCTGGTTTATGCTGTGTGTTAGGAACTTGGTAACAAATATTGAATTCATACAGGGAATCCACAGATTGTAGAATGTGAACAAACAACCTGACAAACAAAGTTTGTGATGAATTTAATTTCTATTCAGGCAGTCAGAAACATTTTTCTGCACTTACGGCCCTGAAACCTAAGATGTGTTGGTTTTTAAATGAGTCAGTTGCTGGAAATGTCTCATTCCGTAATGCATTGTCTCATTCTCGGCCCCTTAAAGTAATTAAGCCATCAGAGCCTTTATACAGATGGCAAGCCTCAGCAGTCCTCTGATGCAAAAACAGTCTTGTTTTTCTTTCATGTTCACTTATCATCAGGAACACAGGCACAAAATTATCCAAAGTAAAAAAAAAAAAAGAAAAAAAAGTGTCTTCTATTGAGTCCCAGTAAAATTCCTGATTCAGCATAGCAGATTTACAGCCAGAGGACAACCGGCCGTTCATCCGCCTCGGCGATGGACAGCGGGGAAAGGAAGATGAGTTTTGTCATTAAATCTATAGTGTCTTCATTCCTTCGCTTGCAGAGCGTAGCAGCCCATCATGTCTCCCTCAGTTATGGTTTTCGACGAAGCCATCGCCACTAAGCAAAGCTCCAGTGGGAGTAATTAGCCGCTTGTAAATCAGCCTGGACGGGACAGTAATAGCATCTCTGAAGGCCTCATTATCCAACGCAGCAGCAATAACCCACCGAAGTGGGACAGTAACTCATGTGGGGGTGCTGAGCACATCTACAAGCTTTGTAAAAACAAATATAAAACAAGAGTATCTTTCTCCAAAGTCATATTTCAGAAGCCATGAGTAGGTTTGGTTTGTATTTTTTAGATTACGCTTTATCTTCTACCTATTTGCTCCATTGTAGAGTCACAGGAACATACAGTATTATCGAGTATTAAAGGAATACAACAGGTCAAAACGCTAACAAGGCTAACATGATGACAGTTGGAATATATCTTGGCGAATGCTGTTCATTCATTAGAATAATCATGATAATTAATTTCCAGTGAAATGTTCATAGGTCAGAAATATCACCTTTCCACTGCGGTTAGCTTGAGAGGAAGGGTTAATATACAGTGCTTATAGATTTAATTACAGCTTTATTCTTTTGATATGTACAACCATCAAACCAAATCACTCTCGTTAGTTAGAATTATCACCAGATTGTGGGTGGACCGAAGTAAATCATTCATTCAGGCCGGATTTCTGAAGCTTTTCTGACAGGATAGTCACAAACAGCTGAACATTTACATCACCTGCACAGGCTGAAACACTGGACCAGATTGACTGGGTTCTGAGTAGAATAGTACAAATATGTATGATGTATATAAATATTGATTTTGGAACCAAATGAGCAAAAAGTGCATACAAAATAAACTGAACACGAAATTGTGAGGCGCACAAACAAAAAAGAAACTCCTTACAGTCTCGGCAGTGACAGTCCTTTAGCATTGGTCCATGCCTTGTTTAATCCTAAATGAGGCATGTTTAGTCTTTTGCTAGTGCTAAACAACGGTGATGCGCAGCTCAGTGGACTGAGCCTGACATGATTTAAAGATTGAAGACATATGCAGAATCTGCTTTCCACATCAGCAAATCCTGTATTACTTTGTCACTTGAGCTTATGATAACTTCTAAAGTGGTGCTCTTCAGTCGCGAGGTGAAATCAAACAACTCCTGATAACTATTAATATGACCATCTGCCTCTGTGATACCTAATGCATGTGGCAGCCTGGTAATACTGTACAATGCACACACTGTCTCTCTGGGACTGAAGAATGGAAAAGCAGCCACATGCCTTGCAGGTGGAGGCCAATGAACACCAGCTGTAACTGTGACATCGAGAAAGGCAAGTCATTATTCACCATTCAAAGGCAATCAGAGAGCTAAATAAGCCATGCTGGTATCTGATTGCTAAGAGCTTCAGATATCAAAATGGTCTCTCAGACCATCCTTCTGCACTGCCCCCTCACTATGACCTTAACGACTGTGACAAGCTACGTGCCACATCCTTAGCTACTCAGACTTACCACAGCCTCTAAGAAGAAGCCTTTATTTGTCAAATATTTATTACAGCACAATGAAATTCTTTTTTCTCATATCTCAGCTTGTTAGGAAGTTGGAGTCAGGGCCCATGGGCAGTCATGATTTAACAGCCCTGGAGCAAAGATGGTTAAAGGCCTTGTTCAGTGGCAGCTTGGTGGTGCTAGGGCTCGAATCATAAACCTTATGGTCAGTTACTCTGAGCCTTTACCACTGAGCCACCACTGTCCCCCTGGATTAACCCATAACCCCATTCTTAACCACTCAGACAAAACTATCACTGTTATTCTAACCACTCAAACTTACGCTTCACTTTAACCGTAACTAAATGGAAGAACTCGTCACTGCATCCTTAGCCATTCAGACTAACCCATCCTTCTAACCTTGAGCACTCAGACTAACCCATCCCTCTAACCTTGAGCAGTCAGACTAACCCATCACTCTAACCATTACCACTCAGACTAACCCATCCCTCTAACCTTGAGCAGTCAGACTAACCCATCACGCTAACCATTACCACTCAGATTAATGCTTTACTCTAATCATAACCTCTCACCCAAACCCACTGCCCTTCTCCTTAACTACTAGGAAACCCCTTGCCCTAAACACTGGGGCTAACGCCTCCCCCATACTTTAGTCACTCAGATCAACTGCTCACCCCTGAACTATTACCCAAATTTTATTCGCTTGTGGCTATCCCGACCCTAAAACTAAAAACTGAACGTAGCCCTTCTTTATAACCATTAAGCAATCAGTCTAAGCTTTCACCCCTAGACCTTAACCACTCTGGCCAACCATTCACACCAACCATAAGCACTCTGGCCAACCACTTACACTAACCATAGCCACATTGCGTAAACACTCACCCCACCCATAACCACTCATGTGAACCACTCGTCCCAACCTCAGCCCTTGCACCTAACCACTTGGTCTAACTCCTCAACTCAATTAGATGTCAATTACTCTGCAATAATTGGAACACCTTCATTGGTCCATAATATATTAGCAGCTAACAGCCAAGCCCATGTTTTATTCACAACCCAGTTTTAATTACAGTAATGGGTAAATGCCATTTTGGCTAATGAGCCATGCTGTTCTGCTGCTGCTGCAAGCTATTTGAAAGTGTCTGGTGTAGCAGGAACAAAATGTCAGAACAAAATGAAGCTATGGAAACAGGAAGTTTTCATTTATTATCCATAGTACAGATGGTTTTATTCAAAGCATCATACAAGTGAGACAGCATTCCAATCAAAGCCAGTTTTTCATGGTTAAGGGGCCCAACAGAGGTGTGTACGGGAGATCAATACAGCATTGTAGTTATTTATTTTAAGTGTACTTGTACAAGGTTTTTAAAGCACACGAGTGAGGAAAAGCTAGGCAGTGTGCTGCTGATGGAGAATGTCCTTGATCTAGAATAAATACGCACCTCTTTTCTTTTTTAGGCTGAATGCATAATTGCTTGTGGATCACACTGGGCAGACATACCGTAAATGGAGAGGTGTGGACTTTTCAACTTGACAACTAGAGGTTACGTGCTGAAGGACAGATTTCCTGTTCGGAAAATCCAGTATAAATACTTGAAGCAGTCATGTAAGAAATAATGCAGGTTAGCATTTATTCTCAAAGTTACCTCAGAAATGAGCACTATTCCAGTAGACAAAATAAGTAAAGCATGTATAATTATTTTCCATCATTAATTCAGCATGAGCTCGATTTAATGCTACTGGAGAATCATCAGCACACCTGAAATCCTTTATAAAAATATAGTTACAGGTTATAATTAAAGGTGTGGGTGGTGATGTGTGGGGGTGTGGAAGTTAGTGATCTACCAGCAGATGGCACCAGACTCTCCTGTATGGAGCGCTGAGTTCTATATTGCTCTACATTCTGTATCTTCCTCTTCATATCTACAGCACTGGTCCATGAAACAAGTCCCATAAACAGATAAGTGCAAGAAAGAAAGAAAGAGAGAAAGAAAGAAAAGATCCTGCTATGAATTCCAGGTCAAGGCTTGCCTGTTTTGTGTTTCAGTGAAGTTTCAAATGACAGCCAATTTTCTTATTTAAGCTTCACTTTGACCTCTGCTTTCCACACCACATCCAGACCTGCCTCCAGAGGTGTGGAGAACCATGCAGGGACCACACAGGAACCACATAAGAACCATACAGAAAGCATGCAGGAACTGTTCACAAACCATGCAGAACTACACAGGAACCATGCAGAAAACATACAGGAACAAACAGGAACCACGCAAACACCACACAGGCACCATGGAAAAGCCACACAGGAAGCACTGAGGAAGCAGATCATGGGAGCATGTGGTGTTCTGCAGCATGTGATGATATGAGCAATAACACACTGAACTGCAGTGATATCTAATATTGTGGAGATAAATATTGAATGTCAGTTCCACACAGAGGCTTTATAAATAATGCAGGAGTGGATATGAGCATGGACATGACCTCTAAAATAAATTTAACACACACTGAAATGCTAAAAGTTTGTGCCCCCTTACTAGATGTGACCTAAAATAATCTATAATTACTCGTACGTTTACTCTTTGCCTTTAAGTCCCCTGACAGCTTTCTAAGATAAGTACTGAATCAAGTGTAAATCGATGTGTAAATGTTCATACAAGTAACAAGTATTACTTTGTGTAAAGTCATCTGTAATCACAGTTTTTTTCCCCACTCAATGAAATGAAGGTATCAGAAAAACAGCATCACGAGCAATATTTCACCTGAGTGATATTTTCAAGGTGAAAAGAACAAGCTGTCATCACTCAAGCTTCAGCGGCCGCTCTCAGGTGTGTTTTTTACTTTTTATGTTTTTGTTTAAATGATTTGCACTTGGAGCTGCCATGATTAGCGTGTCTGAAAGCTCACTCATCCCTACAGGAGAGGAGGACAAGGACAGAGAGGAAGTGGGTGTAACGCTACAGGAAGGCGGGATGAGCATGTGAGGATATGGAGATGAGTGCAATAAAGGCAGAAAGTCGATCTGTTGTTTCATACTGGAGGGAGGTAGCGTTAGCAAAAAAATGAAAATAAATAAATAAATAAGTACATACATACAAAAAAGACATTTCAAGACCTTTTTATGCTTTGAATTTAGGAACCGTAAACTCTGACAGGAAGACATAAGCAAATCTGACAATAATGTATAGAGTGAGAAACAGAAGGATTAATAATAATAATAATAATAATAATAATAATAATATGTATACATATATATTTTTTTATATTATTAAATTTTATTTTTAGAGTCTTTAGTGCCTAAAATATGCATACTTTAAATTAGCCTAACGTTTTCAAAACATTTCTTAAATTTCTGTTCTTTTTTTCCCCCCAAGGATTTTGTGTTTATCAGCATTTTATTGACTCATTCATTGAAAAAAATATAAGGAAAAAACGAGTTATTCTTCAATTTCAAGCTAATAAAACATAGTTCTTCTTTCTTTTTTGAGTGTTTAAACCGAAACGTTTACAACTTCATGTTTATATGCATTTTATTCATTCATTCATTTCCTCTCATAAAATGAGATCTTTCTTTCTTTCTTTCTTCCTTTTTCTTTGTTTGTGCTTGAACAGAGATCTGAGTCTCCAAGACTACGACCAGAATATGATCTTCATTTTGAGATTTATCTAATTGCACCGTCCACTGGGCTCAGGTTCCTGCTTTGGGTAGTGATGTGTGATACATGTGTGTAGATATGAAGCCTTTAGAGAGGAGCAGGACGTCAAGAAGCGTTCTTGGTGGAGCTGAATCTCCACCTCAGTGCTGGTACGTTACGGGGACATTACGGCTGAAATGACCTCTCAGTTCACTCACGTGGGCGTGAAATACAAAGCAGAGCCTGGAGAACGGAGCTTAACGAGCGTGTATTAGCGCTGTCTTATGAAAGCTGCTGTGTGGTGATGTAATGGTTTTGGCAACATCTGCACAGCCTTGGCAATGGAATTTAACTTCCTGTCACTCATATGAAGTGCATTATGGCTCCTCTGTCTCTCTAATACTAGATATTTATTTCCAGTAGCTACAATTACACTCTCCATTAAGCTACCACTAAGCAGATTTTAGCAAGCCTGAGAATCCAAATTCCAGCTTTACTTCTTTAATCCTTTATTTCTGACTTATTTAATGGCTGATTCTTCAACAGTGGGCATGGTTAAGTCCTGGAGAAGTCTTTTGTATTATTTTGTTCAAGTAAAGAATAACACACTCTAAACATAATTTATAAAAATAATCAATACCAGGATAATTATCACGCCAAAGTGGATTATTCTTTGTATATCCACGCAGCCTGGAGTGTGTTATTCCTCTCGTAAATGTTTCCTTCCGTAAATATCTCATAATAAAAAACTTCATTCATCGATGATTGCACATTTTTCTTTTTAAAATCTGTTTGTTTGGGTTTTTTTTAATCAGTTTTAGATTATGTGGAATGAAGAGGTTGTGCAGACTGTGTATTGGCTGTTGCTATAGAAACAATAACATATTAGAGCATTACAAGAGCATTAATATAAACCTGTCATTCACGTTACAGCTGGAGCTACTGTCTGATCCGCTACAATAACACACACCTTCTGACCCACGAGATTCAAAAATTCAATTGCACTTTGGTATTAACACCATTATTAACCTTGTCCCAGACTCAGAATTTTAATCTAAATATAATAACATATTTTGGAAGTTTTTTTTCCCTTTTATGTTAAAGCTTTGTCCTCTAAAGAAAGCATTAAATAAACATAAACTCAATTCTATCAGCTTTTATGCAGAATACAGTGCATGTCGTTTCCATTTACTCGAAAAAAATAAAATAAATCTAAAGTAAGAATTCCTGGTTACTATGGAAACATAAGCCTTATAGAAAATAATGCTCATCAAACATCTTACAACACCTTAAGCAGAGAAGAAATAAGCAAAGTAAATAACACGGTGACATTATACCAAATCTCCGAATGAAGTCGAATTCTTGAACTGCTGTAGTACACATCTGTTCAATAAGACTTACTAAAAAAAAAAAAAAAAAATCTTTCATTAGATTCACAAAGCCAAAAGTTTAAGGATCGTCATTCTGTGACTTTAATTATGAACCTGTGTAACCTCGTAATCCAGTGAGATCACAGCACAATCATATAATGATTGCTGATCCTTGCAAAAGTCTACAGAGCCTTCTTAAAAATACATAAGGCCAAGCAAAGCGGGAAGAGGATGAACCCTCACCATGTTTACTGCTGAGAAAGGGGAAAAAGATTTGCATTACGAGTTGAGAATCGATTCTTCTGCCATTAATATCCAGTATGAGTGCTAATGCAGCCAGGAGGAAGATGGATTTGTTGAGGTATGTTCAGGAAAAAAAGAAAATCCTGATGCAAAGCAGATTAACCATGATCCAGGATAACTCCAGATTATCCACCCAGAGAGAACTGGCGTCTGTATAAGTGGTGGATTTGAGTCATTTATCTTCTCAGAAAACTCTTTGCGTTAATCTCCTTTCAAGCAGACGTCTACTCCATGCATGACCAACAGACTTGACTTTAATAATTCTTCTAAAGGAGAGCGAGACATGCTCATTGGAGTGCTACTCTTTCTCAGGGCAGAAAGGATTATCATTGTTTGTGTGCGATTTTTGATATTGTTTTTTCTCAACGTTTCAGCAATACAAGTGTTTAAATTAATTATATGTATTGTTTTATATTTAATTAGAAAAGAAGCAATGCCAAATACAATATCTCTTCAGTGTTCTAGCACAAACATAATGCAGCATTTATAGGTACCTAGCTAGCCCTCTTCACTTTGAACTAAATACATTTATTTTGTGCATCTCGCTGGGGTGAAACTCTCAACAGTACTTCTGTACATTGCGTTAGGGGACCTAGACTACATAATGGAACCTTAAAATGCACTTAAAGTACATAAGTGAAGAAATAAAAAATTTACGAAACAAGTACAATACATTTTACTGATACTCACTTAATCTGAATAGGAAATATCAGTCTTATAAATCTTCATGAATCAGTGTGATGGGTCATTTGGGCCCTTGAGAATATAGGGCCCTGGAAGGCTCTGAAACATAGGGTTCTGGAAAGAGTGCTAGGAATATAGCACTCGGAAAGCATAGGGCTCTTATAATATAGGGTTCTGGGAATATAGCACTCTGGAAGCATTGCTCTTTAGATATATAAGGGTTCTCAGACCATAAGGCTATGGGAATATAGGAGTCTAAAAACCTAGGGATCTAGAAAGGGTTTTGGAAATGAGTTATATATTCACAGGTAGGCATTAGCTGTGTTTATTGGTGTTGGAAAATAGTACCTGTAAACAGATGTGTAGCCCCTAAAAGATTTTATGACAGTTTCATAACACTTTTGACTTTGGAAACATAGGAAAACACAGAATGGAAATATGGGACTCTGTCAATATATGGTTATGGAAATGTAAGGCTCATATGGGAGTATAGTTCTCTGGAAACAGGGGTTCATGGAAACATAGGATTCTGTAAACAAAATGCTCTGAATACACAGAGTTCTTGTAACATAAGATTCTGGAAATGTAGGGCTCTGGAAACAGCATTTTGGAAACAAAGGGCCATGGCAGATAGACCTCTGGATACTCAGGAGACTGGAAAAATATGACTCTGGGCTCTGATAGCATAGAGTTCTGGAAACATGGATTGTTGGTAATATAGGACTCTGGAAACATAGGGATCTGGGAATATAGGGATCTGAAAACATTGAGCTTTGAAAATATAGGGTTCTGATACCATAGGGCTCTGGATATATAGGAGACTGGAAATATAGGGCTCTGGGAATATAGGGGTCTGGAAAATGGGGCTCTGGAAATATAGGGGTCTGGAAATATAGGGCTCTGGGAATATAGGGGTCTGGAAATATAGGGCTCTGGGAATATAGGGGTCTGGAAACATGGGGCTCTGGGAATATAGGGGTCTGGAAATATAGGGGTCTGGAAACATGGGGCTCTGGGAATATAGGGGTCTGGGAATATAGGGCTCTGGGAATATAGGGGTCTGGAAATATAGGGCTCTGGAATATAGGGGTCTGGAAAAATGAGGCTCTGGGAATATAGGGGCCTGGGAATATAGGGATCTGAAAACATCGGGCTTTGAAAATATAGGGTTCTGAGACCATAGGGCTCTGGATATATAGGAGACTGGAAAAACGGGGCTCTGGGAATATAGGGATCTGGAAACATGGTGCTCTGGAAATACAGGGCTCTGGGAATATAGGTGTCTGGAAACATGAGGCTCTGGGAATATAGGGGTCTGCAAAAACAGGGCTCTGGGAATATAGGGGTCTAGAAATATAGGGCTCTGGGAATATAGGGGTCTGGAAACATGGGGCTCTGAGAACTTAAGGAATCAAAAGTCGCATACATTTGATGTGAAGCTAGATTATAAAACTCTGAAAGTGAGTTCAGTATGAACTTCAAATCCATTTGTAAAATATATTATTGTAATTTGATTTGTCTATTTTTTGAGTCTTGTTTTCACTCCCTGATTCTCACTTGAAACTGAAAAATAGTTTTTTGTATTAACAGATTTTCTCTCTCCATTTGTCTCTGTCTGTGGGTTAATCTCCTGCAACTTTCCCTTCCAGCATCCTGTGTTCAACATAACCCAAACTACGGGCCAGATTCGGAGCATCTGATTTCCCTCAGGCCCCTCAGGCGAGCCCCAGGCTGCAGCTCTGGTGGCAGAAAAAGAAAACGAGCACTGTTCTACAGGGTCTGAGGGTCTGAGTCAGAGATCCCCTGTTCAAAGCTCACAGTAAATGAGTAATTCTATTTAATTTCTGGTACACATGCTTAAAGATCAAAGCCAATGTCTTTTCTAGCTCTAGTTTAATTTATCCATTAAAGAAGAACATGATTAATGTTTAACCCTGCAACATTCCCTGGATGATGATCTTAATTAAACTGAGTTATGATGAACAGAAGAGTGTGTATAGACATAACGTCAGTCACTTGATTACTTTCTCTACTTCTCTACACTTAAGAGATATTTTAAATACAACTTTGATCATTCACGCTCTACATAAAACCTTAAAGGTTTCACCAAAGGCATAACTATTCTAAAGGGTTTAATATTCTTTGATATAGGCATTGGCCATTCCCATAATCCCAGAATCTTATGTTCCCATGTCCCAAGACCCTGTGTTCTGTCACCAGGGGTTAATGTTTCTTAGATCCTATATTTCCAGGGCACTACATCATTTATACGTTGGTAACTATAGTATACTCCTCAGATCCTACGTATCCTATGTAGTACATTCCCAAAGATTAATATACCTAAGTTGCTACGTTTTTTAAGATCCTATCAAGGTCACCGTGGTGGTGGATCAGGGGATACACCCCAAATGTGATGCTAGTCCAATTCAGTGCAACACACATTCACAATTTACCATAGCCAGTCTACAAACGGGCAAGTTTATATGAGGTAGGAGAAAACTGGAGAACCTGGAGGAAACCTACATGGACATGGGGAGAACAAGTGAAATACCGCATACAGTAATTGAATCAGCTGTGAAATGACAACCTTAAGGGTGAGACGTTAAAGGAATGAAGGAAGCGGGTGTTTATTCATTTTCTTGGCATGTTTTGACTCAACTTGTCGCCATAGAGTGAAGCATTGCTGCAAATCAATCCAACGTTCTTCTGACTGATCACCTTGATCCAATAATTAAACATATTCATCCTGATGGGTGTGGTCAAGGATGACTGCACCCCCATCTACGGGGCAGGAGGGCTCACTGAGTGGCTTGATGGAAATGATGGAAATCATGTGCTATGGCCTTCACCCTCACCACATCTCAACCTCATTGAACACCTTTGTATGGGAGATTTTGGAGCGATCATTTTAATCTATCCACCATTAACATCATTATCAAATCATCCGCTGAAGGAAAATCTTTTTTTTAGAAGAGCGGCGTTCATCATCACTCCTGTGCAATTCCAGAGATGTGTAGACTCAATAACAAGGAGCGTTATAGCTATCCTGTTGGCTCGTGGAGTTTTTCATCTGTACATACATACAGTATATAACAGGAATTTAACTCAAACAGAGTAAGAGAGAATTAAAAGAGCTCAGGAGCTGAATGTTTTCAGAACGATCACCAGCCGAGAGCGGCAAAAGAAGGGAAGGAAATGGAGTCTGAAATAAATGATGGACAAAAAAGAGAGCACATTAAAGGTCTTGAGCAGAGGTGATGTTGACGATGGAAACATCATTATATCCGACGTCTTACAGAGCGAGAGCTACCTGGAGCGTCAGCTTCTCTCTCCGACGTCAAACAAGGCAATGAGAAAGAAAGAGTGAAGTCAAGCTGAGGCGAAGCAGCGAGCATGCATCTTTTATTACCTATTCACATCCTCTGAATGTGCTCTGTAGAAGTATTTAAACTAGGAGGGTAAGCGAGCCCTGTAAAGTGAACTAATGAAGGAGGCACCGTGCAAATGTGGTATAAAAAGGTTATGCAGAAATTGTGTGTGTGTGGACAGAGACGAATATAGGAAGTCCATTTTAATTGCCCAGAAAGCCTCACCGCACTGGACAGAGCGACAGGTTGAGGTTTTGAAGATCACACTCGATCAATTAATGAGGAAGACAAAAACGCATTGCAGCAGATGGAAATCAAAGAACCCGGGGTATGAATGACAAGATTGCACATCAGTCAGGATCAGCTGGACCTCAGAAACAGGTTCGTCGGGATGATGATGTCATTTTAAGCTCTGTGTGCTTGATCCAGGGATGATTTTCTTCACTGAGACTGACGGGTTTTTAAACGTGAGTTTGAACTTTCGTATGTTTTTACTTATTTTAATCGTTTCTGACTTCAATCACAAGCAATGTTCGTATGTTTTATTTAAAAAAAAAGAAAACAAAGTTGGGGTTTGGCTTCAGATGCAGCATCATGATGTCAGCTCATCCAGGGGGCGGAGCCTGTTTCATTCCCACGCTGTCAAAATGCATCTTTGTGCTGTTTTATCTGAAACAGACACACTCGTCTACCCAACACTAGTGAGAGATCAGCGCGAATCCCAGGTGGCGCAGAGGTAAGGGAGTTTGCCGTTGGCCAGAAATGAGAAAGCGGAGAAAACTCGCAGCAACAGTTGTGAAGATTTACAAAGGAAACTTATATATTTGTCTTGAAGCTCAAGACGTTCTGAGTAAAACTCTTTTAAATATATTTAAATCACACACCAAGCAATGAATATTAATGTTAATGTACACGATTCACACTAACTATGACACTATTTCTTGTCTAGAGTGCAGAGCTTCATATCAGTGTTATGAGTATGTAAATATATTATGTCTGTATTGGACCTTCTGATTATTATTGAAATGCCTTACCACTGCATACGAATAAAAAAAATAAAAATATTCGCTATACAAAATACACTCAGTCACTTTCTATATGTTGGGATTTAACCTCAATTATTTATTCCTGTTTTGATCTTTAGTAAGCACTTTTTCCTGGTAAGGGTCATGGTGATCCATGCTGGGAACGCTGGGTACGAGGTGGGAATACACTATGGATTGAATTTAGCATGTTTTGGGGATGCTGAGTGTTCTTAAATATAATTTTTAAAAGATACAGTACTAAATCTGGCACTCTGTTAGCAAATATCTGTACTATCGTAATTCCGAACGGATATAATTTGATGTAACATCATTTTGTTGGCTTTACCGCCATGAGTCGCCTCGCAAATATGTTTTTTGTTGTTGATAACTCAATGACACGAAGTGCGCATGCGTGACAGATGTGTTCACATTACAGTTAGGTACAGGTCAATTGTAATTATGAATGTGAACCATCAAACAAACTTGAACTGAGCATTGAGGCTTGCAATGTGAACGTAGCTGAAGATGAAATTAAACAACTCGTTTGTTTTTTTCAGTCTGTTGGTCAGTTTAAATGGAAAAAAGGTACAGCATTTCATTTTTTAAGAAATAAAAGTTTGTAATTGTCAAATTTCTGTGGTACACAGGAATAAAACACTGCTGTTCCAGGTGGTAACAGGAACTCTGCTGGCGTTGATTATTTTCCTTTAACAGTAGGACATGGAATGATTTATTCCTGACATGACAGCGAGTATTAATGTAAATATAAAGGAAACATTACTGATGTGATGCACTCGACAGCTCTCAAAATTCAGCTGAGCTTTGCTGCGGGTGAGATCATCATCATCATCATCATCACTCAGAGGCAAGGTGATGGTGATGCAGTGATGCAGGAAGCTGAGAGAGTGCATGAGCGAGTGAGAGGACCTGAGTGAAACCCACTCCACTCTCACTACCTATTTATTCCCAGAGAAGAGGCTCAGACAGACGGTGGGCGAGGAGCGTAATGACCAGACCATATGGATGTGACTTGGCAGCCATATGCTTCTTTATGAAACGCTGCCACAGACAGATGCAGCGTCTCTGCTTGAAAGATAAATAAAACCCATCCTCTTCTACATCCTCCATCTCTACATTCCCACTTTTATTCTCCTTTACATTCATCCATAGAGATGAAGTGTGCCTTCAAACCCCATATGGCGTCTTCGCTCTGTTCTCTTGCTCTTAAAAAAATAATCATTCCTTTTTAAATATTCTATAAATGATATTCAAATATTCTAAAATAATGGAAACATATTTACTCCTCTTGTGTGCAGTGGAGCCTCATTAAATCTAAATAACAAGGCTGAAATTTCCGCTCTTCCTTCCTTTCATTTCTATAATCACGAACATGGAAAAATCAGATCGAAACATTTCATGTCAGAGGATTTCACATCACTTTGTTACTGTATTTATTTAAGTTGATGTACTTGGGTTTTTTTCTCATTTAATACATTTCACTCGTACAACAGTTCAAAAGAAAGAATCTCTTTTAGCTTATACTTAAGCAGTAACTCGATTATCTGTGGAAAGAAATAAAACACTGTGGGTGTCGTTACAGGATAACAATCGGAAATAGTGCTGCGTGATGAAGTGAAGATCCGCTTACCACCATGAAGCTGATTTCCTGAATAAAACGTATTTTATTCTTCATCTACCAACTATTTATATATATATATATATATATAATTCTTATTCTTTCTTCTTCATTAGTGATGGTGGCTGATAGAGTCATTTTCAAAGTACAGCCTTGTTACACAAATTACACACGGAAAGTAGATTATTAATTAAAATATATATTAGTAATCACCTCTAGCACAAATCTGTTTATATAATATTTAATATAATTAGCATGGGTGCAAGTGAACCACATTTTTTATTTTTGCTAATTTTATACTAAAAAAATACTCAACCATGTTACGCAGCTAAGAGCAAAATGTAGCAGTGAAACGTGTGAAAAATGACAAGTGGATAGAGTTTAGTTACGTTTCATGATGGCGCTACAATCCCAGAATCCGCTAGCTAGCAGTCCAGAGCACGAGGAACCAATATTGGACTGTCACTCTAAATTAGAACTGAGTCAGATAGTCAGAACTGAACATTACACAAGGAGTGCCACCGTCTTTTTAACGATCTCGCAAACGTCTGGTGTTTTTCATCCTTTTTTTGTTGTTTTTTTACCACTGTTGATCCTGTTCCCATCTCTCTGCATTGCTGTGAATAACAGGAGCCAGTGCTGCTGGAGAGGACGCGTGTCATTCTGTCACTCACGTCACTCTGACATTAGTGCATTGGAGCCAATTTACCAGCATGGGGTCTGACATAACCCCCTTTCCCCTTCCAAACACACACACACACTCGAGAGCTGATTCCTACAGAGCTAGGCTTTTAACGGCAGAGGCTGCGTTCGGAGTACGCTAATGGCACATTATTAGCGCTGAATATGTGGGACGTTTGCAAAGAGCTGCAATGAGGAAATTATAGAGGAGGAAGTAACAGACAGCTCATACAGAGAACGCCAGGAGAGATTGCAAAGTGTGTGTGTGAGAAAGAGAGAAAGCGAGAGCATGACATCAGCACAAACTTAGAGCTAAAATTGTTGAATACTTTTCATTTTTCTAGATCAGGAAAGGGTCATTAGTGCGTCCTAACAAGGTACATTTCTTACTTTTTGTTCAAAAACAATATGTTTCACTTTTTGAAGAAAAAAAAAAAAACACATTCCTGGATGCCTGGCACCTACAGTATATCTTGTGCTTTATAGTGTTTTATAATAAATATTTTGCCACATGAGCCATTAAACTCTATTAGCGACATTCAGTTAAAATAATCGGCAGTTTTACACTTAGTGCAATATTTTTTATTTATTTAGATTAAACATCTAAATAATGCTTTATTCTCCACCCTTATTCACTTTAAAAGAGAAATAGGCTCTTACCATGCCACGTTGCCACAACCGCAGTCACCAGGCACAGGCCAGGGAACCTTTCAGCCCATCACTGAAGGCAGGAGAATGTAAGATCTGGTACTCATTCAGGCTGCAATCATTACAGTCTAATCAATTAGAGGAAGCAGCTGCTTATGGCCAAAATGGAAGACCAGATACTGTACTTACACCTCCCCAATTGCACACTTCTCTGGGTTTCAACTCCAGGATCTCAGGAGAGCACTCACATTGAAGGTGTCACTGCCAATCATTACTATAAACGATGCTGTCTAGATAGACTGTGGCATACACAGCATGTAAGCAAAGGATTTTGTCAATGAGTCACTGGAACATGGCTGGGGCTTCAAACAGCCCGAAAGCGAGGTTGACAAATTGGTGCAGCCAAAACGCAAATCTATACCACTCAAACTGGTGCTTGAACAAGACGCCACAGCATTCTAAACTGATATGAAGACAAACAAGGTCAATAGGAGATCTTTGCTTCTTGCTTTCCGATATGAAGCTTGGGGGTCAAAGAAATGCCATGTTTTTTAACGTGAGTGTTTATGCACTGCATGATGGATTAATTCAGCCTTAGTAACTGCCTGGTCAGGGTCATGTCGATTTAAATTTGACCACTAGATGGCCTATATTTTGGGAAATAAAACCAACTAAATTTCGCAAGCATGTGCGATATGTCTAATTAACAATGGACTTGAAGTCAATGCTGGGAAGTTTGTGCTAGCCTATACTGATGACATTTGTCCTCCATAGAGACCCATCAAACAGGTACTGGCTCACTTTCTCAAGAATCATTTGTGTGTTAAAGGAGAAGACTGCAAATTCCACAAGGAGACATCCGATGCATAGAATTAGCTTTTTTTTCCTTTGAAGGAGGAGAGGAGAGTTCCCGGTTACACCATCGGGTCCGAGTACACATGGACCAAAGCGAGGTTAGCGCAGGTGAAGAATGGCCAACACCCACCACAGTCAAGGAACTGGAAAGATTTTTGGGCATTGCAAACGTCTACAGGAATTTCATCAGGGCCTGAGTTCCATCACAAGCTACCAAACCTCACCTTTAAAAAAAAGAGGTGCCTAAAAGAGGCCTAAACAGTCAGACCCATTTAAACATTTTATTGGTGAGGTAGATGGCTCAGAAATTGGGGTTGGCTCCTTGTGGCAAGAACCACTCCAAAATCTGCTACAAAACAAATATAATCACAGACATTTCATTTCCTCTCATGCCCAAGCTAATGTGGCACGAACCCTACCGGTTTGTTAGCTGGTCTCGCTACCCATGCCACAATGCTCATGGTCACACCTAGCCCTCGAGTTCATCACAGTTTCCCCAGTCATCATGGTTATTATTGACAAGTTTTCTAAGTCTCCATGCCTGGTCCCACTACCCAGTCTCATCTGATGTAACAAGCCTTGTTTCCCATGGATATTTAACTAGTTTCAATCTGTTTATTTTTGTATTCCTGACATTTGATTCTGATTTTGCCTTGCTTACCCCGTTTGCCGATTGCCTGTTCTTGACCATGACATTGTCCTGCAACAGAAGCTGTCTTTGCCACCTTGCATTAAAATTAATTAATTAATTAATTTAAAAAAATTGGTCTTATTGGACCTTCAATAAATGTGCTGTAAAACCGGCTTCAACAGAGAAGACAACGGTAAAATCTTGCCCCTTTCTGACAAAGATTTCACCTCAGCACTGATTGTTGTTTCCTCATTTTAATTACTAATACTCATTAGCACTCATGCTTGCTACACGTCAATTATCTCATCCCAAACACCGTACTGTAAATTATTTATTACATTTTTAATTAATTAGCAGTGAAACAACAGCCAACGCTCTCTGGAAGCCTAATTAACAGGCTCTCTACTGGCAGGCGGATAATAGCGATTATGTATGCGTAAATTATGCAGCGGCAGGAAATAACATTCAGATTAGCATGCAGTAACCTGCGCCGCCTCTTAATTGTGCTTCTGAGCTTAATTATCTTAAAAAGAAGTAAATAACAATATGATTACAACTCATCAGGTCGGTTTTCCAGGCCCATCACAGGAGGCAACGCGAGCCGAGTGTCATCAGCGCTCATTAGCTAATGAATAGTGATTGCTATGAAATTACTTAATCTTTCTTTTCTCTCTCTCTTTTCTAATCAACAGCATATGATTGTCAGGAGAAATATTTCACCCGACAGCTCTCCACTTCCATTTACTTTCTCCCGCCCCCACCTTGCACTCTCTCCCTCGGCAAAATTAAGGCACCATCTCATTTTCATAATGGAGGCCAGTGTTTGTCCATAATCACGGCGCGTTTACTCAGAAAAGCTTTTTCCTTTCCTGCTGCAGGTGCCGCAGGTGCCTTCGCCTCCTTGGGTTCACTCCATAATCAGAAATCTTAATGCTGGAAATCTTTGACCTCCCAGAGGAGAAATGTACAGCTTAAACAATGATGAAGTAATTTAAAAAAGGAAGCTGAGAGTTTCAAAAAAGTTTACATATTAACAAACTACCAAAAAAAAAGAGATATGAAATGAAAATGAGAATAGAATAAAAAAAACTTTCTCTGGCTCAGTAGGGCACAGATAGTAATAATAATGACAGAAGATTATGGGAATAGGGTGCTTGGGATTATAGGCCATGGGCAACATTGGTCTATGGGAATGAAGATAATTGGTAACATAGGACTATAGGAATGTGAAACCTGGGGAACACTGGACTCTGGGAACTTCATACTATGGGAACAGGTACAGAACAGTAAGAATAAAGAAACATAGGGCCTTGGGAACTTATGATTATGAGTAGATGGGACTAGGGGAATGTCGGGCCTTGTGAACATACTGTAAGACTATAGAAAAGTAGAACCATGGGAACATAGGAAAATAGAGCCTTGTGGGCACTGGACTATGAGATTGGGAAGCCTTGGGACGCATGGCTGTGGGACTGAGAAGCCTTGAGAACACAGAAGGATGATAACATCAAGCTTTGGAAACATGACAATGGGAATGCTGGATGTTGTGAACATGGGAACGTAAAAAGTCTTGGGAATGGGGCTATGGGAAAGGAGAGTGTTGGGAACATATGACAATGGAAATGTAAAGCTTTGGGAACATAAGACAGTGGGAGCATACTGTAGATCTTTGGGAATATAGAACAATGTTGGTTTGTTCCCTCTTATACAATAAGGATATGTATATATTGACAGAATTCCAACTCCAGTTTTCACTCAGGAGAATTGCACTGTCTGTAAAATCTGATCCTTCATCCCTTTTTGCTGAGAACACAGACAAAGAACCACACATGCAGCTCATTAATAACAATCTTTTCACCCCTCAGAACAATCAATGGCGGTGTTTTGAGTGCAGTGTCTATGTGAAAAATGGCGTGAATGTGAGTGGGCTGATGGAGACGAATGTCTGTGCTCGTTGAGGTCAATTCCACTCCGGCTATCTGAGAAACTCTTTATCTCTGTCTTTCTCTTTTTCTCTTCTCCCTCATGTGTCCTGGTATTTGTCATGCTGGATAAGAAATCCATTGCTGGGAGGGGTGGAGGTGTGTAATAGATTCTCACTGCCATGACCTCTGACCTGTGACTCATTAAGGTGTAATACAGGGTGACATAGCGCCAATTTATCTCCCCACTAAGGGTGTTTAAAGCGCAGCCGATCGATGGTACAGCGGTTCGCTTGTGCTGCGTGTCATTGTTTTTAATGAAATATAGATTCGAGACTGTTAAACACACTTGCTGGGGCCGGAGTGGAAGCAAGAGTGGGGCTCCCTTTTCTTTACAATCCTAAATAAAGCCATCCATTTAAAAACTGAGAGGAATCGATACAAGGTGAAGCTAACACGCCTTTTGCGAATGTGAGCCCTGTGTCACATGAGCCAGGATAATAAATCAGAGCGGAGAGAGAGGGGTGTGTGTGAGTGTTTAACAACTTATTCCCTCTGGAGCTTCATTACTCATCACTGCGTGTTAACTTGAAAAATCCCAAACTGACTAGCATGGTGTGCCACTTTAACTAATGGGTACGTCTGTGAAACACACGATTTTGCTACTTCTGTATTATTTTATTTTTGGACCACATCTCTTTTAAATTCTGGATTTTGATTGGTCAGAAGGTATTGATTCATTTTCTGTATTTCAACATGGTGGCACATCTAGACGCTGCAGCTCAGTTGATTAATTTTCTGTATCTTTTCAACATGACGCTGTGTCTAGACACAGAGGCTCAGTTCTCCTCCAACCAAAGCTACCTTTTACTGTTTTTCTTTCTCTTTGTGAACTTTGTATGTATAACAGGTTTGTGATCTTAACATACACTCATCAGGAATGTTTACATATAGAAAAATCGTGTAGTTGGTCTGCAAATCAAGACATAACTACATTATCTCCACAGCTCATTAGAGTAACACTGGTGCTAGCTAACACACAGGAATCAGTGGGGCTTCTTTGGATTATTACACCACCCTTCAAGTGACACCAGCAGTGCAGGGAAAGAAAACAAAAGCGAGGCAGGTGGGTGGGTGTGCAGGCTAGGCTCTGTAGTGAGCTGCACAAACTCAGAATACCAAGCATACTTTTTTTGACTAACACTTGGTCTCTTGTTAACAAAATGCATACTGCAATGAGAGGAAACATATAGGACTTACCTATATGAGTTTGGGGTCACCTTCTAATTCAATGTTTTTCTTTATTTTTATGACTTTAAAAGAGACTGTTGTTTCTCTTTACTTAGTTGAGCGGTTGTTGACATAAAAGGTTATTAGTGGAATTTCTTTCCTTCTTAA
>JAQMYM010000012.1:900112-915683 GCA_030014255.1 Parauchenoglanis ngamensis | reverse complement strand
AACTCCACACAGAAAGGCACCCTGGGTGACCCGGGGATCGAACCCAGGCCCTTCTTGCTGTGAGGCGACAGTGCTAATCACCACACCACCGTGCCGCCGTGATTCAAACCAAATAATTAAAATCTACCAGTTTCCTGCATCTGTGACTTTCCTGATAAAATATATTTAAATTGTATCCGGTGCATCACAGCTTATTTTATTCAACCAAATCGGTGTCAAATGAAATTTAGAACTCATTTAAGTTTTTTTAATTCAGCTCAATTTCACATCAAACTGTACATAGTTGTTTATATTATCGATAGATTACTGTTAGTTATTGTGTAAATATGAACGAACCCCGAACCCCAGCTTTTACAGTTCAGTCAGCAGATTATCGATGTTGATTATTTTCCTATAATTACAGGTACCTGGGATATATCTGAGCGTACATTACTCAAAAGCTAATAACGTAAACACAAGCTCTGTCCATTCGTCTAATTTCGTGTCTAACCTGCCCGTCTGTCCGACATGACAAATTTCAGCTCTCGTGTGTGATTAGCTTCAAATCTAATTAAAAAAAAAAATAGCCTGAGGTAACGGGCACATCGTTTTTCTCCCTGTCGAAATCCCTGAGGGACTGTAACGAAATCTGAGGGTGAAGGTAGAGAAATAAGAAGTAAATGTTTTCCAAAAAAAATAATAATAAAAGGCTGATTACATTGTATATCTTCACCGATGGTTATTATTTATGAGTGGACAGATTGCCAAATGACACCTTGAATTGTTTCTGGAGTTTTTCATGCAGCAGGACTGGAAGGGGGGTGACGGGGGTGATGAGGGGTGACAGGAGAGGCGGCTCGCAAAAAAAAGAGGAATCGATAACCAATTTAAGGGGAGAGAGTGGTTGGGTGGAAGGGATAGCGAGGTTCTCGCCCATGTGAGGCGTAAATGATGAAAGAACAAGTGAAGTTTGGGGGATCGGTCTGCAGGGTTAATGCACGATGAGGGATTGAACACAGACCTGCGGGATTTTTTTGGTATTCATGAAGAAATGAAAAGTGTTGAGTGATTGGGGTCATTCACGGGTCAGTGTAAAGGTTGAATTAAAATTGCGTGCTCTTCTATAATCTCTATCATTTATTCTTAGCACACGTCAAAGTCTAACACGGCCTCGCTTCATTCTGTGTCAGTGTACAACGAACATATTCTCGTCTTAGAGTCCTACGCAATTAGCACAATTCATAGCAGACTCACGGTGTATAGCGTCCACCAGGCGTGGCGTTCCAGACGTGTCGCTGTACAGCACGTGAGGGTTAGTAACTGGTTAATAAGGATATCTATCAGCTGCGATGGTAGGATGAAGGGTTAATAATGGGGAGCAGACTACACGAATTATGCCCAATTTTGTCTTGGCCAACAAATTTGTAGCTAACGGGCGCTGGAGTGTGAAAAAGAAAAGCAATGTGGCATCTGGGACACCCCATGCAAAAAAAAATCAAATAACCATGTCAGAATTTTTGGTATTTTCTCCCTTAATTGCAACTCCTATGATGTGTTCCTTGACCTTCCTTCTGTAGCCATGATTGACAATTTCCTGGACGACACGCAAGGTCATGAATGCTGATTAGTCGTGGTCAAACTTGTAGCATGGCCAGTCTCCGGACCAAGAATGTATGGCGCTGTGATTGCTTAATCTGACATGGTGACCATCGGGAAAGACAAAGGTATGATGTAGTCCGTTCCTGGCATATGGCTACTGGTCAGCAACAACAATGTTTCCTTGAGTACATTTCCCAGCAGCCACTGCCATTGCCACATTACTCCTCATTACGCACACATCTTTCAGTTTCACCATGTTATTAAAGCCGTCACGTATCTGTTTCATTGCTAAGCTTCTGGTGTGCATTTTGTACTGTTCTTGTTCGCTGTGAGGTTCACTCCTCTATAGGAGTTCATCAAAACTGGCAGAATGGATCTGTTTCATAAATAAGTTCACTTCGGCAGAGCTCAATTTGCTAGCTAGCATAGGAACAGAATACAAAGTGCAACTTCTTTGGATTAGTTGTGTCAATTGTACTAATATGTGAAGTAATTAGGTACTTGAGTCACTTTCTTGATCTACCAGTAATAATAATAATAATAGTAAAGAAGAACGAGAGAACCTCCTTGCGAGCGGTTTGCTCCTACCAGCAGTGCATGCCCTCGACCTTGAACAGGCTGTAGGTTTATTAACTTTAAGGTGTTCAGTAACAGCTGTACACTCAGCATTATCCTTCTAATATGTGAAAGATGGCTGTCAGGGTGAGCATGAAGGAGAAAGATCAGAGGAAACAGCCTGAGGCGAGCTTCCTGTGACTTTCCCCTCCCACTTCCACCCACCATCACACTTCTGATTACAGTGAGGAAATCACCTGCCACTTCACTGCCCCTCAGCGTCGCTGCACTGCGATGTACGCTGCATTTCAGATGCAAACGGGAACGAGGGGAATGAGACCAGCCCATGAATGGGCTGTAAACAAAGGACGGTGCAGGCGAGAGAGGGAATCTATCAGCGTTTTAGCTCCGAGATTCTTCAGAGGTGTGTTCAAATTCAAGCTGAAGCAAATGTTCGTTCCAAGCGAACGGGTTTTCTGAAACTTGTACAATTGAACATTTTTGTGTTTTGTTTTGTTTGTTTTCACATCATTCTTCCAATCTTACCTCCAGTAGAAAACTATTCTCAGGGTTTTCGGTGTGTTAGCCAGGGCATCTGGAGCAGGAGCCTAGGCATCTTGGTCCTCACAGCTTTCCCTGCAGCCAGATGACTCTTACGAGTCTTACCATCTGCAGAAGGAGGCTTCAATAACGACCCAAATGAACCTGTGCAATTGTTTTTACGCTGTAACTTCTTCCAGTTTGGTGTGGAGATGGACCCAGAAAACAAGCACGCAGCAGCAGTTTAACAACAATACTGGGCCAAAAGGCTACATTAAATTTAGAGTACCTAACATTGTGGAAAAATGCAGCTTATCAGCAGCTTATTAGCGTTCAGGGTGGCTTTTCTATCTGTAGTCTTTGCTAGCTGCTACAGGTCTTCATATGACACAGACTTCATGTCCGACTTCCAGGAAAACTTCATGCTGCCCTTTTAAACCACTGGCGAGCCGCTGCAGGTCTGTACAGCCCACCTCTGAATCCATCCTCACACCAAACTAAGGAAAAGGTCTAACGAGTAAACATTCCAAATTGTTTGATTTAAATACAGATTTAATAACACTTTTCAAGCATATTTCCAAAACTGATCATAGGTCAAATAACTAAAAAGCGGTGTTGGGAAATATTTTCTCCATGTTTCATTTCTTAGCAATTGATGTCTCTGGAGAAACGGTGTCAGATTTGATCCGAATTTCAGTTCTGCAGACATGAAAGATTTGAAATAAAAGATTTGACTGTCCATTAAAAATGACATTACAGTACTTGAGAGCCGCAGTGAATGCCCTGGCGATGCATTTCTAATGCCAAGTATAAAGGGTTAACATCAACTTTTCGTTCTCCGGACTCATACTGGAAGAAATCTCATCCTTTCTCTAGCTGGTTCCACTTCCTGCAAGCTTAAAATATTCCCTTTAATGCTACTCAGTAGTTTTAATAAAAGCAAAACACAAAAAAATCCCTTTCACATGCCCAGCAAGCACAAGCGCATGAAACAGCATGGGCCAGACGCCGGGCATCACCGAGGCGGGAGGAGGTGCTGCAAACACTGTTTGATGTCATCTGGATGCAAGGCGTAGGTGTGCGATTCCACACAGGAAGCAGCGGACCTTCCAATAGCTAAGGCTTTTAAAAATCAGATTTGGGAGTGAAAGGTAATGGAGGGAGAAAAGCCTAAAATGCAATGTGTCATTAAGAAAGTAGAAAGAATGAGGATCGCGTGCAATGAAACTGCTTCCTGTGGAGACTGGGCTTTAATTAAAGGTAACCACGCTCAGGCTGCTGTTCCTTCCCTCCGTGCACGATTAATAAGCAAAACGTCTCAGTGCTGCAATCCAAAAACCTCCGATTCAAAGACAGAGGGAAATGTAGCCTTTAGGACTGCTGAATCAAAGACAAACAGCAGCTAACGCGCTACGTCCTACATCTTAATCAGCATTGTCTGCCAAAGTCTCAACTTTTCATGTTAACGTTTTCAAAATGGTTTTTAACAATATCTACTAAACTTACCAAACTTCTGTAATGAAACATAGGATTTTTCTAATGTCTGGGCGTGTACCATCATCATCATCATCATCATCATCCATCCTCCCACATGAGCAGAAATGAAGGTATAGAGTGAAGTGTTGCCTCCTGGTGCAGCTCCAGAAACTTTTCATATGAATCTACTGTAAGTGCATTAGCTAAGGAATAAAACACTCAGTGTGTCATGTGGCTTAATTATTATTATTATTACTATTATTATTATTATTATTATTATTATTATTATCATTATTATTATTATTATTATTATTATTATTATCATTATTATTGAAACGATTTACATTTTCCTTTACCATTACTGCAGTTTTATTACTACTTTTACAATATAATAAAATATCCTAATAGTATAAAAGTATAATATAATATACTTTTAAAGTATAATTGCATTTTTACTATACTGCTCCTATCATTGCTGTATTAATGCTGTATTATTACTATTACAATTCATTTATATTTTATTCATATGACCTTATTGTTACTTTAAATTCACTTATAGTGCATTATTAGTATTGCTATTATTATTATTATTATTATTGTATTCTTATTGCATTATTACTCCTGTTATTGTCTTTACTACTGAATTATTACAATATTATTAATGTTTTAACTATTATTATTATCATATTACTACTGTATGTGATAATTACAATACCTGCAGTATTATTACTACTTTACCAAATATAATTGTATTTTATACAGTTATTATAGGATTATATTGTACAATATATTATATGGCTCCTATTACTACATTACTAATATTTTGTAGCTATTATTCCCATAATATTTCCATATTTTTACTTTATAATTACCATCAATACTGAATTATTATTAAAGTGACAATATTGTTATAGTATTTTATTATATTGTTACTATTTTAACCGCATTATTACTTTTGTTGCCAGAATGTGACCAGATTTTTAACAATTATTTCCATATTATTACTGTATTATTATTATTACTGTATTAATTTCAACTATTGTTGCCACATTACTGTATCATCACTTTTTCTACAGTATTATTATTGTTATAAAATTATTGTATTGCTTATTACTTATTTTCATTGTATTACACTTATTACTGCCATACTGTTATTACTATTATATAGTATAGTATATAATGTAGCAGTATGGCTAATTGAGCGTATGCATCATCTACAGGTAAGCATCTTTACACTTGCAAGTCAGAAAGTAAATTAGGTCTTGATCATGTACTGCGGCATATTTGTGTAAGTGTGATGTAACTTGGATGACGTGTCCTGCAGTAACCTTGATCACATGACCTCTTGACTTTCGCATGCAGTTTAGACAGTACATTAGCAGAATTAGCTCTGGATTTAGTTTTACTAACTCACAGTCTGGATTTTTAAATAAGAGAGTCAAAGTAAATCACAAATGGTCTTTGACCTCAGCTGTGTTGTTTGAGGCAGTCAGTAGAAATGGAGCACAAAGTGGCTTCTGGCTTGCGCTTTGCTGAGGATTATGGGAAAATGCATGCTAGCTTTCGGGTATAACCTTGCACCAGAGTGAACCGGAGCCGTGGACATTCTGCGCAAACACTGAGTGGGCAAGAAGAAAGGAGAGAAAAATAACGAATGTAGGAAAAGTCTGAAAGGTCAGTGACGGACGCATTTCCCCAACTCAAAGTAAATAAAGTCATTAATAAAGATGTTCTTTGGTACAGTGACCTTAATGATCTCTGCTAAAAGTGAAAGAAATATAACCAGAATAAACACAGCAGCTCTTCAGAGGAATGTTGATAAAGGTGAAATACATCTCAGACAGTATTAAATAAAAGCGGCGGAGACAGAACAAGAGGAAGAAAGATAGACGGCAGGTCAGAGAGAGGATAACGGACATGGGAGGGATGTTTACTCTTCACTTCTCATCATTGACTGGAATTTAATTCAGATGTATTCAAAGAATTCCTGAGCGCGGAAACCCACAACCCACAGACAGAGGCATCCGTGTCTTCCTCACTCAAAAGCAGGAGAAAAAAACACAGACGTAACTCAGGAATGAAGGCATGCTTACGTCTTCTAAATCCTTATTACTTTTACATTTTCAAGATGTCCAATCTCTGCTTCTGTGAGCTTTCCATCAGACCTTACATGACGTTCTGACCTCAGAACTTGACATCGGATTAGCTCTGAGCTTTGTTTGTATTCAGACTTCCTCTGACCTTTGACTGATCGTAAAGATGAGCCGGGTTTCAACCTTACATAAAATCCTGTAGGCTTTCAGTGGCTTTTCCAGGAGGAAGGTTCATGATGAAGTCCTATCTGAAGTGAGCTCATGAAGAAGCATTCCAACAAAAAAATTTTTTCATGTGATATAGCATAATACAGCAACGTGTGAGATGGAACTATTCACACACACACAGCATCTGGGCTCACGCATGCTATAGCCTGAAGGACGGCTGCTACGCGTGAGATCGTGATGTAAAGCCGTGATGTAAAGCCATGGTGGATACGGAGCATAAGGGTGAGACGGTGTACACACCCCGGGCTCTCCGAGAGAGATGATGAATCATATCTGATAAGATTTTGTGCTATACAACATTTAAAGTCCTATGTGTGCGAGGTCAAGTCAATCCTAGACAGGAAATGACCAAATATTGAGCGTACAAAAAAATCAAATGCAACTCTGTCGATGCAAACTCACAAATATTAATGACATTAAAAACAATGCTTTAACTACAATAATGATAACAACAATTAATACATATGTAATAATGTTTCAAGAAATAATAACGTGAGTAATATATAAAGAAAACTGTGAAATCGCTAAGCCCTGAAATTGTACATGTGAACTCAAATAAACACATTACATGAGCAGCAAACAAATGAATGTAATGTGTTATAACAAATCCTAGGTGTAATATTGTTCAATCTGTCACTCGTCTGTGTGTAGAACCAGGTACGTAGATACGGCTTTTGCGTAGGAGGAAAGATATAAACAGATATAAGACTTTTTCAGGCACAGTTTTTGTCTTTATTTCTTTTTGTGTCTCTGTGTAAATGTAATCAGCTAAAATCATATGCATGGTCTTGTTTGTTAGTCATTAATAAATGCTGGCATGCAGTTTTCCCCCGGTAGTTAAAGAAGCACCATGTTCATCTCTGCAGCACCGGTGTGCTATGGCTTAGTGATATACATCACTATAATGAACAGGAAAAGCTCGAGAGGTGACAGCAATCAGCACAAACATGGAAGGTCAGAGTATTTGGGCTTCGAGTAGCTGACACCTCAGTGTGGGAGTTTTAAGGTGTAACGAGCACAAATATGACCACTGGTGGGTTACAGAATAATAAAAACCCCATGCTGTTGGAAAACATCCATATAATAAGCCATGCACACATTATAACTACTACTGTCAGAGCTGTTGTTATAGAAAATTAATTAACACTTTCTGACCAATCAGAATCCAGGATTCAACAGCGTTGGTATAAAAATATACTGGATATCCCATGATGATACATACACATAGCTATACCTGCTCAGATTTCTCTGTCTTATCTGTCAGGGAAACGTCTGCTTGTGGCGAAGTTATTTCTTGGTCCATATGCCTGATGGGATCTTCATAAACAAGCCAAAACAGTATTCCTGGGATAGGCTCCGGATTCCCAGTGTCGCCCTGACCAGCAGAAAGTGCTCACTGAAGATAAATGTATAAATGAATATGAATCAAATTGCTTTTGTGAAAGAGCTGTTTTGGTTAACCTTAAACTGCACATCTGTGCAAACGATCTTGAATAAACATGTCTTCCAAATGGATAAACATAAAACGATAAAAGCAGGACACCTTGTTATTATGCATATTCCGAAACAGAGATGCAAAGAGGCACTAAAAGCTTTTCAGATGGTCTATTTAATAATAAAGACCTCACGGTTAGCGATGCATTAAGCAATGTAAATGTGGAGAGCGTCCCTGAAAACATGATTATTCATGCAACCTTACTGCAGATGGCTGCCAGGTTTGTAATAAACATCATCCTTCTTAAATAAATGCTATTAATAAAAAATGAAACCTTTAGAGACACAAAAAGATCATTTCTTTATTTTGAAGCATGTATTTCTATTTCTTATTTATTTTAACATCGCCATTCATGCCTGTTGTTGTGCTTTGACTATTGGGATGAGCATTTTCTTTTCATTTGATCTTTATCTCAGTTTCACTCATTCAGTGCCTGAGCTGGATGTTTGTGCTGTTAGTCTGAATTGTCCAGCCAGTGAAATCAGTGCTGATGTGCTCTGAACAAAGCAGACACTTACACGGGATTGAAGAGAGTTCTTTAATTATCGTAGAGAAATTATTATGAGAATTTAGACAGATAAAAAATGCAAAAAAATAAAGAACACGTTCAAAAGCATAACATGGGTGTGTGAGCACTCTTGCTGAAGACTGGCAGTGAAGGAGTGTGTGAAGGACAGGCGTTAATTCCCTAATGTCTTTATGCATCATATTACTACAGTATTATTAAAATCCATTACACTGTAACACTTCAGATATGCAGACAAGTGCTGAGAACCATTACATCATCTGTTTCTCACTGTGAGTGGTGATTTATTCTTAATGTGAAGTATTTACTCTGCCAGTCAAATGTTTTTATAGCCACTATATTAATACTAAACTGGAAGTGTAGACAGACAGACAGACTGACAGACAGATAGATAGATAGATAGATAGATAGATAGATACTTGGATAGGCAGGTAGTTAGAAAGACACACAGACACGTGAGCAGAGAATCAAGCACTTGGACAGATAAACGCATGAAGAGACAAAACTTGAACAAACAGACATTCAAGTAAAGAGGCAGATACCTCAAAGTACAAAGTACAGACAGACATTTGGATAGGCAGACTAACAGATAAACTTTTAGACAGACAGATGGACACTCAGATGAACAAATAGTCAGACATTTGGTAAACAGACAACTGGACAGAAAGACAGACAATTGGCTATATAGACATCTCAACAGATAAACACCTGGAGAGACAGTGAAAGAACTGGACAGACAAACATTTTTGACATCCATACAGACAACTGGGCAGAGAAATTAGATGGAGAAACAGTCAGACAACTGGAGAGACAGACAATTAGAGAGAGAAACATTTATACAACTAGAGAGACAGACAATGGAACAGACAGACAGAAAGATATTTGAACAACTAGACAGACAGACAGACACTTGGTCATGCAATACATCAGACACTTGTATAAATAGACAGGCACCTGGACAGACTGACAATTAAAGAGACAGGCAGTCAGACAACTGGAAAAACAGACCCTTGGGCTGACAAACAGGCAATTGAACTAATGGACAGAAAGACATTTGAACAACTAGACACTTGAACAGCAGACAAATAGACAGACACCTGGACATGCAGTATGCCAGACACATGAATAGACAGACAGCCACCTGGAGAGACAGACAGATAGACACTTGGATAAACATACATCTACTAACATAGACATTTGGAGAGACAGATATTTGGATAGCTAGAGAACAGATAAAAAGAAATTTGGGTAAACAGAGGGACAGATGCTTGGACATCCATGCAGACAAATGGACACTTGAAGAGATAGACAGAAAACTGTAAGGACAGACAGTTAGACAGCTGGACAGACATAGGCATGAACTGGCAAGCAAACAGACAAAGAGGGAACCAAATGAACATATTTCAGACATTTGGATAGACATTTGTATAGACAAACAAACTCTTGGGCAGCACCTTGAAAGACAGACACTTGTACAGACAGGCAGACACTAGAACATGCAGTATACCAGACATATAGATAGATGGACAGATACTTGAGCATATAGACAGACTAATAGTGAGGCATAAGGCTAGATAGGCAGACATTATGAATTATTGTGGAGGCATTCCTGACTATTTCATAGTCATTCTCTCTGGATCTACCATTCCTGTACTTGTGGATTAGAGCTGAAAATTTATTGAAGTTTTATAGAGGGTTTGCTGAAGTTTTGCTGGTTTGCCATAAATCATATTTGCAGATGAAACTCCAAATGCAGAGGCTTACAGTCAAGTCATGAAGGACTCCCTGCTAATGCAGACATGTTCTAATCTGTTCTAATATGTTCAGATCTGTTCTAATCCCATGTCTTGTACACCTGAGGCAGTATTCTAAGTATTCATCTTTAGAAACCAACAGGACACCTAAAGAAATGTCTGCTGTTGTTTTTTATTTACATTGTGCTCTACATGATACAACAGCTTTCAATACTGAGCATGGGCAAAGGAACCCAAGTTGCCAAGTATTCTGTTATTGATGAGGGGTAAAAGAGCCAGATTGACAAGCTTCTGATGCAACCCATAGGCAGAAATCTCCAGAGTGACTAGTGTCTGGAGGACAGGAAGAGCCACAAACACCAGCATCTTACACTGTCCAATAGCAAAAATTCCCAGAGTGCCCAGCTCTTGGCACCATTCAAAGGCAAAACATGCTAGATTAACTAGCTTCGGACACTGTCCATGGACAGAAAGTGCCAGACTGACCAGCTTCTGACACTGTCCACTCTCCAAGATGCTAGAGTGACCAGTGTCTGACACTATTTAAGTGCAGAATTTCCCCAGGTGACCGGATTCTGACATTGACCCCAGCAGACATCCCTAAATCACAAGCTTCTGACACTGTTAAAAAGCCGCACAAGCCAGGGTGACCAGCTTCTGACACTGCTCAAGCTTAAATCCTTTCTATCCAAGAATAGAAATTCCCAGAATGACCAGTTTCTGATACTGGCCAAAAGGCAATAGTGGGCAAATGATCAGGTTCTGACACTGACTCAAAGCAAGTAGTATGATGTGCCAGAAGGAGTAGCCTTTGATATTGATTTGATATTGAGTGACCAGCATTTTACACTGTCCAAGTGCAGAAATTCCCATAGTGACCAGCTCTTAACACTATTCAAGGGCAAAGATTGCTAGAGGAGCCAGCTTCAGACACTGTTCATGGGCAGACATTGCCAGACTGGCCAACTTCTGACAATGTCCACACTCCAAGGTGATAGTGTAACTAGCTTATGACAATACTCAAGCGCAGAAATTGCCAGAGAGACCAGCTTATGACAAGCTTTTGATATTGTCCAAGGGCAGGACCAAAGACAGATAGTATGAGGTGCCAGAAGGAATAGCTTTGATACAATCCAAAAGCAGCAATTACCAGAGTCACCAGAGTCACAACTTCAAAAAGAGACACTTCTGATTATAATGAACTGCCAAAAAACCAGAATGGATAGAAACATCCTGATGAATGCTGGCAATGAGCAGAGGTCATGAGCGACCAGTTTCTAATAAAGAGTAAGAAAGATTGTGTTACATTTTCCTTCAATGTGTCTAGGGGTAAAGTGGACATAACATGGGTGGATACATGATGATTGATTAAAGGGAAGGACACAGACACCACCATTTTGGTTAAATTAATTATTTACATTTACATTACATTACAATTAACATTACATTAGTAAATGAAGAGAACTGAGAAGTAAAGTCTAAACAGGGAAAAGTTGAGTAAATGAATAATACAGTTCTTAAACTGTTCTTAGGGTAGAGCTAGGTTAGAGCTTAGATCTAAAGGTGCCGGCTATTTGTTGGTACCTTGAATAGCAGAGGCTACAGCAGGGGTTAGATCTTTCTCTTACTAAGCCCCTCAGTTATGGAACAGCCTTCCAATTAGTGTTCGGGACTCATATACAGTCTCAGTGTTTAAGTTAAGGCTGAAAACATATTTGTTTAGCCATGTCTTTTGTTAATAGACTTCTATTAGGTAAAGGAGTAGATCTGGAGGGTTCTCAGGTATAGTATGTTTTGGTAAACTGGGATATTTGGATGCTGTACCCCCAACCCCCCCCCTCCCCCCCCCACTTAGGTTTGTTGACGGTGGAGTGGCTGGCCGCTTTATGTGCCATGTCTGTGTTATCTTCTTGTTCTCCCTTTCATTTATTCATAGCTAGCCTTGCCGGAGTTCCTGCTTGCACTCAGCACACGAAATGAATTGTTCCTTAACAGTTATGTGACAATGAGCATACCTAACAATCTGCTTTTTCTATTTTCTCTTCTCTCTCTCTCGCTCTCTCTCTCTCTCTCTCATGCTACTCCTGAGATACCAGTGATCCTGACCCCCTTCTTTCCAGACCTGCCTGATCCAACCTGATATCTTCATGTTCTACTTCTGGTTGGAGTCATCACTTGAAAACCACTTGTTCAAGTTGAGGACTGCACCATATGAACTGCCTCAACACACACCTAGAACTGTGAAGATGGCGTTGGACTGCTGTTGAACATGAGCGCTTCTGCAACAATGGCATAGGACTTAAACTACCACCAACAGTCGTGCACTCAAATCACCCTCAGTGACTCAGCTGAGAAAGAACAGACTTTATGTTAAACAGATTTGTGTTAGTTGTATTTGCATTATCCAGTGCCACACAAATGAGGATGGGTTTCCTTTTGAGTCTGGTTCCTCTCAAGGTTTATTCCTCTTGTCACTTCAGCAAGTTTGTCCTTGCCACCGTTGCCACTGGCTCGCTCATCAGGGATGAATTTATACGTTTAAAATTTATCTATTTCTGTGAAGCTGCTTTGTGACAATGTCCACCGTTAAATTATATACAAATAAAACTAATTTACTCAATATACTATAGTGAACATTTTTTTTGTTTAGTTTTGTTTTTTTTGAGATATTTAAAGAGGCCATTTCGAGGGGCATACGTGACTGCTACCTGCTAGCTCTCTGTGCTGCAAAAACCTCCACGAATTTACCCTTTGAAACCCATCTTGAACACAGGCTTGCTCATTAGGGATGAAGCTTCCATTTGGGAGCAGCAAACGCAAACCAGTGACACAGTCATTGATTGAATTACCACTGGTGAGCAAGTTATGTGATAGAGAAAAAAACTACATTCTTTTCTGGCACGTAACAGTCTGAGTGACCAACATCAACCTCTGACCAAGAGCAGAATCTTCCAAGCAGAACATCATCTACCACTTAGCGGGAACATAATGCCTGAATGATCACTTTCTGTAAAAAGTCAAAGTAACTAACTTGTGATATTTAGCAGGGACAAAAGGAGCCAAGGTGACAAGTGTGTGACACTGATGAGAGGCAGCAGTAACCTGGGGGTAGGGCACTGCAAAATGCTGCCGTGAAGGCCACATCAATAAGTGTTTTTAGAAAATGAACTCGACGAGGGCTTTTGTTCCTGATTCTTGTTCACTCACAGTCTCTTTGACTTTGTTCGCTCATGCCACTCACTTTAAACCAATCGAGATCAAAGTGGGTCGTATTGGCATGGCAGTATTCACTTACAACAATGGCCTAGAATTTAAATGTGTTATCTAATTTATCTACTTCTCTCATCCTCTCTTCTCCTCTCACTTGTTTATCTCCCACTTATTTAGGTTCCCTCTCACTGTTAAATTGCCTATTGCCTTTCACTGGAGGTAACTTCACATTGATCCAGTTTTGCACCGAGTCTTTGAAGCTTTTAGTTACAAAGCCTCTAAAAAAATGGTGTTAGGGTTATTATTATTAGAACAATAATAATCTATGGACATAATTAATGAACTAATTTTAATCATTCGATTTGAAATAAGAATAATATACATCTTGTTGTTAAGGTTTCACTAAGAAAAATGTAAGATTGTCGTTAATTCATTTCAGCATATATTAAAATTCCGAGGTTTCTTATCAATTGCTCATTTTAATATACTGTATCTTTAAAAGATTGACCGATGGATCACTCTTACTGAAAAGTCATGCAATCATGAAATGTGAATAATCACAAGGTATTCAACTTCACAAGTAAAATTTATAAATATGATTATTTATTCGTGATTAATTTTTTTTTTCAGTGAATCGAGGCACGTTTTTCCATTTTCTCTGCACATGATTACCTTCAAATGCTATTTTTTTCAAATGAAGTTTCTATTATTTTATGTTATTCACATGATGTCACATGTTTACTTGAGTATACATGCAATTTCAGGCAACATAACATGCTGAAAAGCTATTTCACATGTAATAACATTGTGTATATGTATAAATCACAGTTCACTACTCCAGGTGTATGTATACACTCAGTAACAAAAGAAGTTAAGCACCCAGAAGGAATGGTGTGACCGGAAGTCATGGACTGATGACGATGGGCGTTGTACCATGTTCAGCGATGAATCTCGGTTGTGCATTACTATAGATGACTGTCATGTGTGTGCGCATATGGCAGCACTGAGGGGAGAGGACCAATCCTGCCAATGTTGTGGAGAGCCACAGCGGTGCTACTCCTGGCACCATGGTGTGGGAAGCCATAGGGTCTGACTTCAGGTAGGTATAACTACCGGTAGACTTCATCTCGGGTAGTGATTCGGGGGACCCTGACGGCACAGCGCTATGTCAGTCACATCCTGCATGTGTATGTCTTACCCCCCTGAGACAGACCCCTGGTACAGTCTTCCTACAAGCAGAACGACTCCCTTCCGCACCGTATCGCCACATGTATCCAGGCCCGGGGGGTGCCACACCCTACTGACATGTGAGCAGCAGTGTGCCCATACTGCCAACTCTGCTGTCCGTTTGATCTGATATTGTGATGACTGTGATGCAGTCACATGACCTTTCACCATGTCCAGGTTCATTTCATTTCCATGACTCTGGCTGCTTAACTTTTTTTGTCACTGAGTGTACATGCTAATCATATTAGAGCTTACTTTTACTGTATTTTTGCACATTTTAACGCTCATTATATTTTTTGTATATGCTATTACTTTCATATTATTTGTTAGCTGTTAGTGTAAGCTAATGATTATTTGCATGTGTCTACTGGAAATAAGAAAACAGGCTCAGATGTGCTTTTTCTGCAAAATAAAGAAAGAAAATGAAAAATAACCTGACCTAACTTTCCTATTCATGCCATGACGTTCATTTTCAGGCTAAATTTAATAGATTACTGATTAAATCATTTACCAGTACCTGAGATAAATGGTGGGTTTGTTTGTTTTTTCACTGTAGCTCCTGTCTTATCTAGGCGTAACAGAGCATTGCAGGCCTTTCAGCACACCATACGCTGCAGAATTGTGGCTGAGCAAAGAAGCTTAGCCGAGGCTTCAAATCCCCAAACGTTCTCCCTCTTTATTAACTTTATTCCATTCTCATTGTTCACACTAATTATATCTGGGAAAAAAAGCAATTCATTTCTGAAAGTTAATGAAAATGTGAAACTCTGAGGGACCAAACTGAGTTAGAGTGGTTAAGTTAGAATCTTTATTCAGCCTGTGTGTGTGTGTGTGTGTGTGTGTGTGTGTGTGTGTGTGTGTGTGTGTGTGTGTGTGTGTGTGTGTGTGT
>JAQMYM010000012.1:840110-857380 GCA_030014255.1 Parauchenoglanis ngamensis | reverse complement strand
AAGGAGGCGTGGCCTCTGTACCTGCCAGTCTCATTAAAGGAGGCGTGGCCTCTGTACCTGCCAGTCTCATTAAAGGAGGCGTGGCCTCTGTACCTGCCAGTCTCATTAAAGGATGCGTGGCCTCTGTACCTGTTAATCTCATTAAAGGAGGCGTGGCCTCTGTACCTGTTAATCTCATTAAAGGAGGGGACGTGGGGCTTGTCTAGCTGTCAGTCTCTGTTAAGGTGTGCTCTCAGTACCTGTAAGGCACAGTGAAGAAGGCGTGGCCTGTGTACCTGTCAATCAAATAAAAGGAGGTGTGGTTTCTGTACCTGTCAGTCTCAGTGAAGAAGGCATGGTCTCTCTACTTGCCAGTCACAGTGAAGGAGGCTTGGTTTTAAACTCAAGTTGCAGTTTATTTTAGTAATACTATTGTGTTGTTTTCTCTCTCCTTCCTGCACCACCTCTGCCTGTCTGTTTGTCTGTCTGTCTGTCTGTCTGCCTGCTGCTGGGTGCTACACATGGTGAGAACACCTCAGGTGAGACACTTTACCCTCTACATCACAGGAAGTGACTCAATAACACACTAAAGAGGACGACACACACACACACACACACACACACACACACACACACACAAACAGATAGATAGATAGGCAGAGAGAGAGAGTGAGAGAGAGGAAGTGACATAGTTACTATGGATGGGATGACATCATCACCTGCACAGAAGGCTTTGTTCAGGGTGGAGGGTGTCTATGTAACAGGAAAAGTTCACCTATTTATTCTCTGCTTTTGTCATTGAGAATAATCCTCTTACAGTGTACAAAAACAATGACACTCCTGTCACTCTGTTACACCTCTGCTGTATTTCTCTGATCATAAATATTTATTCATATGACTTATTTTGGCCACTCGTTCCCTGAAACTCGGTATAAATCCTGCGGGCTTGGCAGAACGACTCTAGAAAAGCACACATTTAAATCCCAGAGAGACGACAAACAGCAAACAAGAGGAAACCAAATTAGAGTCCGAGAACTGCAGGAAAAAACATGCAGCTTAATGGGCTTTTCAAAACACTAACCCACTGGAGCTCATTCATACAGGACAAAAAACACACAGAACTATCTAATAAATCTCATTTTCAGCGGTAAGATCACCAGCGAGGTGGTACAGCCTGCCTTAAATTGCCTGTTTACAGAAATACCCACACACAAGGTACACCATTTCCCTTTGAATAATAATAATGATAATAATACTTTACATTTGGATAGCACGTTGTAAAACAAGTGGACAGGCAAAACCAACAGAGGAATAAAAGAAAAGAAAAGGCATTTCAGAAAATAAAAAAAAAACATTCAAATAAAAGAAAAATAACTAAAATTGTAAGATATAAAACCATAAAACCGTATGTTTAATAAAAGATCCTCCTGTCACCTCCCCTAATTGGGTCGTCTCTGGGCAATCTCGGGTCGTCCACCAGAGGCCGGGGAGTTTAAGAGTTCTGCGCAGTATCTTAGCTGTTCCTAGTGCACATTTCTACTGTCTTTTTTGGGAATAAGGGCAAAAAAACGGAATATTTTGTGAATGTAAACATAGAGAGTGAAACAATCTTGCAGGTAGTCTGGCCGTAGCGTTCCATACCAACTGGAGACGAGCTGGAGATGGAGGAGCTGTTCAGTGTAGCAATAAATCATTACAATAGTCAAGGTGAGGTGTAATAAAAGCATGTATGATCTGTTCTGTCTTTAAAGGATAGAGATGCTCTAACCTTCACAATATTTTCCAACTGATAAAAGCCAGAATGTACCGGTTTATTAACATGAGGTTTAAAGTTTAAGCCGGAGTTGAAGAACAAAATTCCTAAATTCCTACACACGGGATTAATATTATGTGCTAATAACCCCAAGGCCTGCTTCACTTCAGCTGTATTCCATTGTGGGCCAATTACTAAACTTTCTGTTTTGTCAGTGTTAAGATGAAGGATGTTACAGGATATCCAGTTTCTCACATCATTATTACAGGCTCGAAGAACTGTAATGTTAGCCACATTGTTTGGATCCAGAAACAAGTAGATCTGTAACTCATCTGCATAACTGTGAATCTGAAATCACCGGATAACATGCCCATAGAGAAAATGCAATCGGGACTAAAATTGAGTCTTGAGGTATCCCACATGTAAGCACAGAGGAGGAAGAAACTTCTTACCAACAAAACTGCAAAAGTTCTATTAGTTAAATATGAGGAAACCCAGGCCACTGCAGTTCCTGTTATTCCCACCCACTGTTTTAATCTACTGATCATGATGGTACAATAGAGTTTGATTGAACGTGAAGTAAATCGATATCAGCTAAGCTTAGCTAACTAACAGCTAGTGCATATGCAACTTCATGGAAGCGACAGACGATACAAGTAATATACTGTATAGTTACAGTTATTTCATTTGAAATAATTAAATACAAATATAAAACAAAGAAATATATTACATAGCAAATATCAGCAAACTTTAGACTAAAGAGTTTTAATGTTTGTTCATCTTACTGAAAATACCTATTCAAAGACGGTTAAACCACTTAAAAGGCTAAAGAACCTTGAGCTGAGGAACCCTCAAGGAACTTTTCTCTCTATGAGTGTACATTTGGCATGAGGACATTTGGTTCATTTTTGTGAGTCGTTGAAAATGAATGACTCCTTTGTGAATCAGTAAATTGAATCACTCTAAGTTAACAAATCTATGCAGGAGGATTTGGTCTTGTTGATCCCGCTGCTGCTTCCCCCTCAGCTCCGGCTACAATGCCGTGCTCGCAGAAGATGAATTGAGCCGTCAGATGTGGAACCAAAGTGGCTGCTTTTGATCCTCATGACCCGAATCGTGGCTCATATAAAATGGACGCATGGGAACAACAGGATCACTCCGTCACTCCCACCCGCTGTCACACGGCACAAATTGAATTTGTCTTCCACGGCTGGCTGGCGGAGAGTATTAGCGGGCGGAGGGGGATTTGTTTCAGCATCATGTGGAGAGGAATCTGGCCGGATTAGTCTTCCTGCTCGGCTGAAGATAAATCGCTCTGGCTGACCACAAGTGGCCGATCATTACGAGCCTCATTCTCTAAGATGTCTTCATTTACGGGAGCTGTCACACAATCGTTTATTTAACAGCCATGTGGACAGGTGAAGATGTGAATGCCCAGAGCGGATTAGCGTACTGACAGGCTTAGTGTCACTCAACACTGAGCCATGCTGAGCCTGAATGAGTTCAAACATAAAGACAAGCGTCCATTAGTGCTGCTTGGAACAGAAAGGCGGGTAAAGTGAAAGTCTCAGTCTGAGACAGTCCTAGATGTCCTGAGATGGTCTGAGACAGTCCAAGACAGTTTCAGATACTCCATGATGGTCTGAAACAGCCTGAGATAATACAAGCTGATCTGAGATGTTCTGCTATAATATGAGACAGCCTGAGATAATCTGAGATAAATCACTGAGGATGAGATAATCTGAGATAACGTGAGATCATTTGCAATGGTTCTTTACATAATCTGATGTAGATGCTCTTAAATGGTCTGAGATATTTTGAGATATTCTGATATATGACAGTCGGAAGGATTCTGAGATAATTCAAGATAAGATGAGATGGTCTGAGATATTCAGAGATAGTGTGACAGTGGAGGCGTAGCCTTTGTTCTCCTTTCATAGGCGTAGTTTCCCATTCTTTTGATTGGCTCTACCTGTTCATTGTTTTTCACATATTCTGTATTTGGTCACAGCTTCCTGTTCTTATTTAAGCACCATCTCTTTCTCTCATGGTCGTTCTTGATGAATTTATTTTAGGTTGCTGTGCTTCGCCTAGTACAAACGAAAGTAAAATAAAATAAATAAATAAATAAATAAATAAACAAACAAGTGATTTTAGGAAGTAGTAGAGATTTGATCAAATATACATACAATATCCTACAAAATAAATACATTCATCATCTATCATTAAGTTCTGTCCTTCATACCAGATGGAAGAAGTCACAAAAAACACTCAGCCATTAGAGATGCAATGTGATAATCATCTATCATTGTGTTGTGCTAGTTAAGTTACAGCTGTGCCAATTTATCTCCCTTGCTCATCACTCATCGTGAGTGTTTTTGTGATTTCCGCCTTTAAAGAATGATAATGGTGTGATCAGATCAGAAGACGAAGAGATGAATGCTCTTTTCTCATCTGTTCCTCTTACATTACGAAATAGCACTGTTTATAAACATGATACACACTTCATTAACAAGAGCGCCCTGTGTGCACGAGTGTGTGTAATTAATTTCCAACCCTGCTAAACTGAATGCTAACTTAATAAATAAATAAAGAACGCACCCTGCAGCTGGGAATGACTTTTCTTTCCTTCCTACAAACCCTGACACAAGCTTAGCGATTGTGGCCTTCATGAGAGGTCACGATTTACACATGTAGCTATGAGATAAACCGCTGGAACAGCTGAGAGCATGCACAAGGAGACATCCTGTAAATGCCAGACAGAACGGGGCGCAAAAATGCTGACAATAAAGAGCAACATGTTGATGTTTATTGTGTCCGGTTTTTACAGATGTTCCTTTATTATCAAGTAATAAAATAGTGTGTTAAGCCAACATGTCTTTCCAATAACACATTAACCAATAACATTTCTGCCCAATCTTACATCACATGTTTGAGGTTTATATATATATATATAAGTTTTTTGGTTTTAGTTCAATTGTGAAGCAACAAATTTTCCTTCTTTCACTCAGATACTATGGATGGTGTATGCAAAGTTTCATGTTCAGTAAAACTAATAAATAACTAAATAAACAAACACACACACACAGGTTGTTAAATTAAAAGTTTTGATATTTGATGTATGTGCATCTGTAAATGAAATAAAAGCGTCCTTCAATTGTCTCTGTGAGAGAACCTGTAAAGGTTCTATGTAGAACCCTACAATATAGTTCCTTTTAAGTAAACTTCCTTTCAAAAACCCTTAATTATCCAATATGCCCCTGTGCGCCCCCACGTTTAAATGGACTGCTGTAATGAACAAACAGAATTAGGAGTGGTGAACGGTCAATGCCACTCACACCTGTTCTTTCTTTTGCTTATTTTGTTATTTTTGTGTGTTTTTATTTAAACTCGTTTACGGGGCCTGGCGTTCTCTCCTGTTCCCCTTCTGACAACATGTGCAGATTAGAGACCCGAGCAAACAAAGAATCTCATTACGTGCCGGTGTGGAAACCACAGAGACGCCAAATGAGATGAGATGCTGGGGCTGATGGGAATACTGCAGGAATACACACACACACACACACACACACACACACACACACATCAAAGGCCCCCATAAGAGAAAATGTTCTCAGCACATTCTGTGCAATATTCCGGGCTGTAAGAATCAGAAAATAACATTCCTGCAATGTTCTTTGAATCCTTTGAATGTTCGGAATATTCCCACACACACACACACACACACACACACACACACACCATATATTATGTTGTGTATATATAATGCTGTAGGGAATAGTGATGGGGATTCTGTCTGGATTCAGTGAATAAGATCATTTGACTCAATTCGCTGAAAAGAGTTGACTCTTTCAGTTCCACAATGGCTCAGTGCCAGGTCATATATTGAAAAGTGGTTGTCATGGAAATGTTTTGATTACATTGCTGTAAGATAGAGCCTAAATCTAAAAAAAAAAAAAAAAAAAGAAGAAAAACATGGCTCACATGACCTCACATATGTGAGTCAGGCAGCTCAAAGACAATGCGGAGTGGCAAGTAAAAAAAATCAAACAGCTGAGTCAAAGCTGATTCAAACAGACAACTCAAAGACCACGTCAGACTCAACTCAGAGTCAACTCAAAGAGCCAACTCAAAGAGCCAACTCAAAGAGCCAACTCAAAGAGCCAACTCAATGAACCAACTCAAAGAGCCAACTCAAAGAGTCAACTCAAAGAGCCAACTCAAAGAGCCAACTCAAAGAGCCAACTCAAAGAGCCAACTCAATAAACCAACTCAAAGAGCCAAGTCAAAGAGCCAACTCAAAGAGCCAACTCAATAAACCAACTCAAAGAGCCAACTCAAAGAGCCAAGTCAAAGAGTCAACTCAATAAACCAACTCAAAGAGCCAAGTCAAAGAGCCAAGTCAAAGAGTCAAGTCAAAGGGTCAACTCAAAGAGCCAAGCCAAAGAGCCAAGTCAAAGAGTCAACTCAAAGAGCCAAGTCAAGGATGACTGAAACATCCATACCAAAAGCAGAGTCAAAGATGACTTAGACAACTCAAAATCCCAACTCAAAGAGCCAAGTCAAAGAGTTACCTCAAACTGCTGACTCAGCGAGCCGACTTGTTCACGAACACATCACTAGTAGAAATGTTTGAAATCATTATATTAAAACATGCTAGAATGCCCAGAAAACCTGGAAGATTAAATGTTCTTAGAACAGAAGGTTTAGGAACTGTAACACTGATAAAATGTTTGGCTAACCTAAAATCATTAGCATTATTAGATTATCACCATCGGGGAAGCACTGTCTAACCTCCACTCTCCATAAAATTATCTTTTATTTATTCATCTACTTCCTTCACTGCATGACTAAGTAAAGCAGGACTCAGTAGTACTCACTTTGGGAAACTGTTTGACAGGAATCAGGACTTTCTGACCCAGTTTCATGTTCTTGTTTATTACGACGTCGATGAACTTCTCGTCCTCTTTCTCTTCGCCTTTCTGAATCTTTTCAATTTCTGAAATGGAGAGGGACAGAAATAGAGAGAGACAGAGACAGGAGGGTGAGTCAGTTCATCAGTCAGAAACACGAATCAGACAGTAAGTCTGTGAACACAATTACTAGACAATGGATGTAGATCAGCGCGCGTTCGGCCGTTAGATGAGCTGAAATAACGGCTCTGTGCGTTTGCCAGGTGTCAGTCACGCTGACTCTGTTTTAGCTGCTCGCTCAGCTGTGAAATAAGCTCTCTCGGTCACGCTATAATTTAATTGGACGCGCTTCTAATTGCATCTGATAGGTATCTCTCAGGGTTATTTCTGGCATCGGAGACAGAACGAGTCTGTCAGCGAGCTATCGAGGAAACATGAGCCGTGGGTCGTCTCGAAGCTTCCTTTCCTCAAACCCCACTGTTTAGTTCACTGCTACAGAACATCCTGTCCCACTGATCCAGCCCGTCTCTTTACGCCACACAGCAACGTGATTAAGACTCTCGTGACATCATCAATAATCAGTAACTGGCACTGGTGTGATGAAGCTTACGTGTGAGTTACTGTTAGCATTGTTTCCTGTAACAGCATGCCCTGAGGTCTAGAATTCCTTTTATACCACAGCAAATTGTCAACAATTTCATTTTCTTTCTATCTTCGAAAGAATGATATGGTGTATCATAATTGGAATCCATTTACAGTTGCGTTTAATGTAGTGGAATGTCCAAGAAACATCTCGCCTTACGTTAAAAATAGATACCAGTCTCGAAAACAGTGTGCAAGGAAAACATCCCAAAGGAAAGCGTGCTCAAAATCCCAGGTTTGAGTTGTGTCAAGTTCTTATATGGGTTAGGGTTAGGGTTAACAATTCTAGGGACCACCATTTATCCATGTTTCTATTTTTTTTTAACACTAACGTTAAGAGATGTTTACTCTGCTAAAGTTTGACATGGATTTAAGGCTGAATCCGACTGCTATTTTTCTAGTCAGACTGGATTCGGCAGTTCAGTACAACGATACGAAGATTTCCTATGCAGACAACACCTGTCTGGTAATTAGAAAATCCGCCGTTGATTAATTTTTCAGTGATTTTTAGTGATTTCATGCAACATGTCCGTCTCTCAGAGGAAGTGCACGCGCTGCGAGTACTTTCTTCGTTCGGCTGTTCAGTTTGAAGAGATGAAGATTTTTCATATAGACTGTCTGGCAATTAGAAAATCCTTCAGCGATGATTTTTCAGTGATTTTAGCGATGATGATATCACGTATTTGCCCGAGTAATGAGACATGCAGCACACAGACACTTCTGTTTCAATCAAACTCTTATAGCCTGGGTTTTTTTTTTTAGTTCTCTTTAGTTTGCCAGCCGCTCCAACTCAGCGTTCAGCTTCTCTCATCTGTTAAGCAGTGCATGATGTCATGTGGATTTTTTTTTCCCTTTCACAAGCAGATTTATGTATGTTCCTATCTGTTAGTGTAACGCACACTAATAAAAAGAAACACCGACTCGAAGAATCTCACTACACTTAAGTCTGGACTGTTCACCGTACACACACGTCTCTCGCGGTTCCTGTTGTGCTGGGAGAGTACCTACACTGAAATAGGAACTAAAAAAAAAAAAACAGCGTTCTAAGAACTATAATCGTTCTCAGTTCCTGCAGTCCAAACACACACAGTTCTAAAAACAAAAACAACAAAGCGCCTTTTTAGTACCAGGAACTTTTCTGGGACCACTGGGCCAAACTCTCTGCCTCACATCTAGCATCAAGACTTCTAGTGCATTTGTATTAGGAGTAAAACACAATGCCTTTGTCTATAATATATCTGTATCTGTTTAGTTCTCAAAGAACTCAAAGTGGGCGTGGCCTAAACAGGAAGTTTTGCTTTTTTAACCACTCTGACTCTGTCCAGTGATTAAGGATGATGTAAATAAATGTGTCATTCTGCATGCTCATGCTAAAGAACCTTGTCTGTTTTTGTCCAGCGTGTTTTATATCTATCATGAAGCATCACGGCAGTGAAAGCTCCCGCTCACGCAACGGTTTTATTGCTTTACTGACAACTCGGCTCTCAAACCTCAACCTTCCTGGCAAGCTTTCTTAGTAAAACGTAGTGCACGTCTTATTCTGATCTGTTTAGGACATGTTTAACCTGAGTAATGTATTCACACTCATCTACATCTGTAATATGTACACAGGACAGTTCTCATTAACGAACTGCTTCAAATTTGACAACGATCTCGACGCACAATCGCAACGGCAGCACAGTAAAGGTGAGTCCAAGACCAAATCTCCAAGCTCCGACAGAGACACAAAGATGAAGTCCTATCTAGTGCATTCCAGTCAGCTCATCATGAACACACCGTTTCAATTTAAAGCGTGCGATATTATTTATTGATCTCTAGCGAACATCTAATAATAACTTCCAGTCAGAAGAGTGCTGACCGTGCAGGAAGTCAAGTTCTAGCGCATCTGGGAGAAGATTGGAAAAGGACTAGATCTAACACACACAAAAAAAAAACCCCAAACCCGTCATGAAGACTTAACGAGCTGCTGCGCATGGCATAAACAAGTTAAATATGAACAAGCTTATTCATAATGAACTGTCATGCATGAACGCTTATAACATTTTAATGTCTATATTTGATCTGTGCATTATTCGGATGAGGCCTGGAACAGAGCTCTTACATGATTTATCGATTGAAGTGCAGATTAGAGCTAAAAGTGAAACAAGAGACAGATGATAATTATGCTTTCTTTGCTAATTTGCTAAAATACCAACTATATTATTAGCTTAGCTTGTCTATTTAGCAACAGAGTCTTTGCTAGCGGAGTATTCATTAGCGCATCGCTAGCTCAGCTCCTTGAATTAGCGCTATAGCCTTCGCTAACTCCTGTTATCTTGTGGTGAATTCACGCTTTCCTGTAGCTGGTAAAAGTCTATAGATCATCCGAGATATTTGGGGGAAAAAGTTTGGGAGAAAATAAAGCACATCTTTGATGGTCTAATTGGTGCTTACTTCTCACGGGATTTAGCCAAATGTTTGCATGCACAAGTTGCTAAACAAAGCCTTATGCTAATCTCCAGGCGTTGGTCAGGACTCAGACAAAAGAGAGAGAGAGAGAAAGAGAGAAAGAGAGAGCCCTTGATTTGATCAACACTGATCTTTTCAATGTCTCCAGCATTAAAGCCAGTACAACCCCTAAGCTTCAGTCGCTACCTCATGATTTCCTCTCCCAAAACACACCATTATCATTTACTCAATCTCACATGCTGTTCCTGAAAGATAAAAGACACAGTTGTTCCTCTCTCTCTCTCTCTCTCTCTCTCTCTCTCTGTCTCGCCGTCATTCTGTCTGTCTCTGTGTCTTTGTGTTCTAGTTAAAGCGAGTGTCCCAGCTCCACGCTTCGCTGCTCGTCTCATTTCAGGTTCCAGCAGTGAAGGACGGCTCGTGTAACGATTCCTGCGCCAGCGGGGATGAAATCAAACACCCGTCTCCACTCTGACCTACTGTACATGAACACACTGCTCTCGTACATCCTCGTGCCTCGCTTTTCCACCAGAGCTTTCCAGAATCTGGAACAAAGATGCTTTAGGCTCACATTGTCACAATGTGCTTCAAATCAAAGCTTTTACACCAATATTTTATGTTCAGAACCTCTCAGTTGTGCCTTCAGCAGGGTGTAATTAGAGGAGAGATGAACAGGGACACTTTAAGCTTCGGTTTAAAAGAAAAGAAATAAACTAGCTAGATAACTAGAGCGAAGACTGACTGTCTTCTCCTGGTGAAACTAATTCTCTTGGGAATGGGATCTAAAACCATCACTATGTCAGCTGCATTTCCAGAAAGTCTCTTTCTATCTAACCATTTTCCGGTACAAGAATCTAGTTCATCTAATGCGCTGTTGGAACGGGATAATATTTCCTGACGTGTGTCTGTGACGTGATCTTGCTGGAAGACATCTGTACTCATTCTGATCAACACTAATGGTTCCATGTGCACTACACAAACAGCTCGTTTTAATCCCAAACTGATCGATTTACTCTTTATTATAAACTCTTCATGCTGCTCTCGTTCATTAGTAGGTCATGTGACCATGCAGGCTGTATCTGTATACATGTATAAGTAAGTTAACTGGTTAATCATAACCAACATTTGACTTCCCCATAACTCCTGATCATTTAATTTGTAGACATAACCACTGTGTAGCTTTATAGAAACCCGGATCTATAATGTTCAAACCAGTGACTGGAATGGTGGGGAAAAAGTGCTGAATTGAAAACGTGCTCATTACACAAAAGGAAAAAATATACACTTCACAGCCATGCTTTAATAATTTGTTCCCTCATTTTAGTTAAATCATGGCCACATTTTTTTTCTTTTCATGTCATGAGTGGGGTTCTGTATGTTTGAGTGGTATTGCTAATGCTGATTTGTAGATGGAGTTCGAATAGCCCCGCCCACCTCAAACATGTCGGAAGAAAACGGCAAAAAAGGAAATTCAGAAATCGTTCAAAAGATCGACATCAACATAGTTCTGTCTTCTGCAGCTGGCAGTAAAATTAACGCATATTCTTGAAATCAAGACCGTTAATGGAAATAATTCCAGAGGGAAGCAAAATATAATGAAACCACATTAAACAATGCTAAATGGCTACAAACACATCTGCAAAAGTAATGTGCGGGCCTCCAGTGTGTTTACAGTGTTCTCAGCTAGCGGAGTGAGTCCATCCTGGAGGGATGCTGATGTTAACTATTAGCGATCCCGCAAACATCTGTGTTGGAGGCGTCCCACTGCCACCAGAGCTCATGTTTGATGGCTTTGTAGCAGAGCCACATTACTGTCCTGTAGTCATAACACATTAAAGCCATATTTACAGCTCGGAAATGCATGCAGAGGCGCATCGGAAATCTGCAGGGAATTCTGTCCCGGGTGCGTGTGCCAGTGTCTGATAACATCACTTAGGGGAAGAAGGAATCTACGATTTGGACAGGAGCATTTAAAATTCATAAAGCTGGTCAGATGTAAGGGAATGTAGTTTGGACAGAGACGAGAAGGAGGGGGGTTGGGGTGAGATGGTCCATTAACTCCTCTAATTTCACTTCCCGCTCCTGAGAGAGCCAGAGGAAAGAGGAACCCACTCAAGCGCTTCACGTAACCTGCCAAGAACAGGCTCGCCGAAACGCACAACCGAGAGGATGCCAACAGGAACCCAACATGATTTTCAGCTTAAAAAGGTCTCTTTCAGACCTGAAGCCCACACGTCGAAAAGTGTCCTACCGGCTCCAGGGTTCTTCACATGCTTTTTAACCAGGCTACGTTTTGGAAGCTTTTCTCAACATGTTGTTGCAGGGAACCTTTAAAGGTTCCTTCTTTACATACAATATAGCTACACTGATCATACTCAGACTCCCATATCTAGGCCAAGGGACTGATAGTTGCGTCAACTGGGGACGGATTCTAGGTCAAGCACAATGGAGCTCGCTTAGAAACAGCTCTGAAAGGGCTGAGACACCAGCAGCGTCCTCGAGATTCATAAAGATTGTAGAATCACTGGCACATCATCTGAGTCCAACAGTGGAGGCAGAAAGAAAACTGGCGAAATGGATTTGGTGATCAGTTTGGCGATCACTAGACTAAAATTCAGAAATTACAAATCCAATGTCTAGTCCGGGTTTTCACTTTGTAACCCAATTAATTGACAACAAACTCAGAATCTAATACAGATTTCCAAACGAGGTCCTCATCATAGTCAGTGGGGTTACGGGTTTATAATTGAGTAAATTCGATTTTAGGAAATCACAACTGCAAAGATAAATAATTTTTGTGATGTTATAGTTATTAACCTGTTTGACTGATCACATGACCACTTTAATCCAAACTTTGGATTAAAAACAAAAACAAGTCTCCGGAACTTGAAGGGATCTTACGAGGCAACAACTCCTGAAGTTTCAGACGATAAAAAGCAACGGGTTGAAAAAATGACTTACAAGCAATTTAAAAACGGTACTCTACCATCTCACGAGTGTAAAATGAAGCTAAACTAACAGCTTGGTTGGTTATAATATCCAACATGAGCAATTATTCAGACAGAGTCTCCAGTTTCAGACAAACTGTTCTTTAACTAAGCTTTCAGTTCAATTCACAATTCTATATATAATAATAATATATATATATTTTCTTAATAACTAACAATAGTTACTTAACTATCTATACAGGTTGGAGTAAAATATAATAGCCTATTACCTAAATATATATTTTATTCAAAATGAAAAAGTTAATAACAAATAGGCTTCTTAATTCTTAATAAACAATTATGAACATGTTGAAGGCTGTAGGCAGCTTAAACATAAACTATCCCTGCATTTGTTGAATCGACTAAATCAATTGCACTTAAACTCTTTCCCGTTTTAGGTCCGTTTTTATTTTTTTGTAAGCATTGTGTTACTTACAGTGGCGCCATGTGCATTCCCTCTATTGTACGTCATTCTGCTGTCTAAACAACGCAATCAGGGCAATTTTTAGTCTAACGGTCCTTTAATGACGATTTCCAACTGTTTAATGTTGCAACATGTTTAATGTTTAACTTGATGCAACCTTTTCGGATAAAAAAAACAAGCCTGGCTACTGTTTGCTCCTCTATTTAAAAAAGAAACACCAAAAAAACTAAATCCTGAAGATCACCCCTTTTTCCAGAATATTCCTCAGTCAGTACATTTTTGAATCCGGAGATTTAAAACCTTAGGTTGAGCTGCTTAACAGCGCTGGAAGGAATCTCCGATGTATTCAGTCGATCAGTGATGCCACGATAATTTTATATCTCTCTCACAGCCTTAAAATGAAATTACAAGCATTTTTTAATGCATTATTTTTCTTCTTTCCACGGATAATAAAAGAGCTGTCATTAACTGAACAATGCCTCATTTTCCAGCCAGGCTGAATTAAATATATTGTACTTATATTCCAGGCTTCATGAATTATTTCCTCAATTCAGTCCAGTGATATAAAGTCAAGTACTGTTCTTTATTCTAAGCACTTTTCAAGAAAACGAAAAAGCGATATTTATATTTCAAAACATTAAAGAACCACAGACTCCTTGTCCGAAAGCTCCGGTAATGATAACAATGAAACCCGGCTGTTTTATTTCTACAGAGATATTTATATCTGCAGCTGGTTTCCTGCATCAGCTTGATGGAAAAATGTCCGAGGACGGAAGCGAGAGAAGGACAGCCTCTCAGGGTTAAAGCGCTCAAATCAGAGTAAACAAAAGCCGTGTCACACGTCTGCACTCACAGCGGACACACTCGACAGCCTGCCTGACAAATCCCGCTGCTCAGGCTGAAGGACGAACGGCGCGCTCATTCGTCTCCTCTGACTTGCTTTCTTTTTACCTTGGTGAAAAATCATCGTTTGAAGCACCTGACATTGCTCTTCTTTCTGCAGGTGTGAAGAGGGAAACGTGCCGAGAGAACGAAAAAGAAGAAAGCATGAAAAGAACATTGCTCATGTTTGAGCAGCGAATGTGACTAGATTTCTGCAGCAGTAAATAATTCCCATCGGGACCGGCCCTGAGGTGGTTAATGTACCCAAATAAAGGAAAGGAAAAATGCGGAGACGCTGGCTTTAGCCAAGATCAAATTCATGGTGTCTCAATGACAACTTTCTTATGGTCACGAATAGTCATTTGCGTTAACTAAAATTTTAAAAAGTTTTTTTTAAAAAAGCTTCATTGCATGCCACATGTCATGTCACACATTAAGCACGATGAACTACAACAGCATAGGATCGGCTTCCTCTCCTGCCAGCCAAGAAAAGGGTCGGGACTTGAAACTCGGTTCCAAATCGGAACCAAATGCCAAGTAACATGTACGCATAAAAAAGGATTTCGGTTCTGCTTATCAGTTCTGTGATAACCTTTTGTTAAAAAAATTATATTGTCAAACAAAAAGAGGCTACATATCTGCAAGTTATTCAAAAGTAGACAGTGTGAGAAGGGCCAATCTGTAGCGGTGGCTTGCTTACTGTGGCGTGAGGTGATTTCAAAATAAAAGTCCTTATGGCTGTCTCGTCATAGCTCCAGTGGGAGTTCAAATTAAAAGTCCCTGTGGCTCGATAGCCATTATTTTCTAATATGATAAAGTGTGATCAAGTGGCTAAATCTTTTCTGTCTAAAGGTTAACACGCTTTAATTTAAGTTGGTTACAGTTATGGAAAATAAAAGTTATTTTTTGTTATCTAAATATTTGACCTTTTTTTTTTTTTTTTTTTTTTACTAGTTTGGAATCAAAATGGGAAATTGCTAAGAACCGGAATCGATAAGCAGATTCGGAATAAATAAAATTCATATGATACCCAACCCTAGCCAGGAACAGGACTCTGAGGCTACAGTGGGGACAGAAACCAGACAGATGAAGATGCAAAAACATGGTCTGGTCTGATGAATCTCTGCTGCAGATGGTAGGATCAGAATTTGGCATCAACAGCATAAATCCATGGACACAACCTTCCTCCTGTCAACAGTTCAGGCTGGTGGTGGTGGTGGTGGAGGTGGAGGTGGAGGTGGTGTAATGGTGACGGGAGGGTTTTCTCGTAATGGCTACACGATAATGCTACATGTCACAAAGTGGCCTCAAGCTGGCTCCGTGAACATGACAATGAGTTTAGTACGTAAACGTTGTATTTAAACTGCTAACATTTACAGGCTACAGTGTGCAGAAATGTTTGAAAGGAAAACCACAAGAGCAGAACAAGATAACAGAATCTGAGAGTAACCATAGCAACAATCATGTAATGGTGTAAAAGTGGAGAAGCTACATAGAAGCTAGCGAAATTCAGAAATGAAAATCGCTCGGCTATGATGTAGCAAAACATGTATAAAGCCTGCGTCGGTCAGCAGCTAGTTGACGTGTCACAGTTTGGTGGAGGTTCTTCTGGAACTCTTCTTTTCTCGTTTTTATCTGAATATTTCAGCCATATATATTTCAAAGTACTCACATTTTTGATGTCCTCTGTTTGACTTACATTTACCATCAAGGTACTGAACTGCATGGTGTTGTGTGGTAATATTTCTCAAGAAAACGTAATATGAGAAAGTACCGTGTCATGCTTTCTCAGGAGTTCTGTACACACACCTCACCTCACACATTTCCTTTAATGAACTTGTCTCTGGTCTCGGAGTTCTTTCGGAGTCTATCGAAACAGAAAAAAACAGCTTCTTTCTCTGAGGATACATTTCACCGTCTGATTTCCCAGAGCTGCCGTAGCGTTCCTGCTCCTCCTCCTGCTGCTGCTGCGGCACGGCAAACTGCTGTCTTAGCAGCTGTGAAAGAGCACCATCAGCTCCTGCGAGCTCCGTTAAAGGCTCCTGGCTGAACAAACCCCGGCAGAGATCTTTCACCTGACACGCAGAGCACTTCCAGCACGGAGAGCCGCTCTAATCGCCGAGCTTGATCTGCTTCCTCGCTGGGCTTCTGCTGACTCTGTGCTTTACGCCAGCATTTACATTTCGCTTTACTCGTTCTCCAGACGAGTCACAAATGAAGCAGAATCTAATCCAAGCACTGAGCTGATAAAGGAGCTGACAGAAAGCTGAGGTCTAGAGACCTTTTGCACTTATTCATTATACTTACATGCTATAAAAAGCTAAACCTATATAATATTATAGAAATCTATAGCAAGAGTACATGTCACTGCATTCACAATCGATTAACCATTGTCACGTCAGTCACGTTACACAGAGCGGCCGCTGACCACAACTCCCAGAGTAAACATGGTCTACAAACACAGCACATTCATTACATACGGAATCGCCATGTGAAAATGGAGCGGATTGGTTGGAATAATTTAAAATATGGATACTTAGCGTCAATTTCAGATTACAATTTAAGATGTTGTTGTATCTTCGGTCGGTGAAATAAAATAAATAAATAAATAAATAAAGCTACTAATTATTAAGTAGCGTCTTTTGCGTCACCATTTCCTTGATGTTGCCTGGTGCACTACATCCGATAAATGAATGAATAAATAAATAAATAAATAAATAATCAATTTTGTCTAAAAACATGTGCTAGGAGATTTTATGATAGGAGTTTTCTCTCTCTCTCTCTCTCTCTCTGCCTGAGAGGATTTTCTTGTTAGCGACATTAGCACGTCTAACATGTACGTTTTTACACGTGCACACACATGTACATGGGAATATTAACCATGAGGCAAAGCACAGAGGAAATCAGAGGAAAAGAGCTAACTGTGACTCTGCATGCTGCAGTTACCCTCTCGTGTATATCTCTGTAAATATGTAGCAGTGAAATGTACCGTAGCCCAGAGAGAGCTTGACAGGAGGGAGCCAGATGAAGTGCTAACAAACATCACCATGTGAGAATGAGAGAAGAGAGACGTCCTGGCAGCTTCATACTGACGGGAAAGTGTAGAGATGATGTCATCGTATTCTATCTCTCCCTCTCTGTGTATGTTTCAATAAGTTCCACTGAACACACACACACACACACACACACACACACACACACACAAACACACACACACACACACACACACACACACACAAACACAC
>JAQMYM010000012.1:837054-840010 GCA_030014255.1 Parauchenoglanis ngamensis | reverse complement strand
CTCTGTCATTACAAAGGAGTTTAGCATTAAGGCTAAACTTGCTACATTTCATTCTTACTCCATTAAAAAGTAAATCATGAATTAATGTACTGGACGTGTTAAAAATAGCAATAACCCATAACTCCATCGCTTTCTCTCCGTCTCTCTCATTAACGATGTGTCACAATTCTAATTAGAAAAAGGGGTTAAACATGAAAAGCATTCTATGATGATCAAATATTCATGTGAGCTCGTTTCCTGCAGTCCTCATTTTCCGCTGGACTTTTCGGTCGTCATGGAGATCAAAGGTGCCTGACCCTGTAAATAAAGTGTACCTGCATTTATGTGTTTGTGTAGAGAGAGATATTAAACACACTAGACAGCAACATTATTGAGATTTTGTATTTAAACATTGTTTACTGGTTTGACTTCCTCCGGTTTTCGCACTTTCCTTGCCCGAGTTAAGGACTGCTCAGCATTTTGAGAGTTTTCAGACCCCTTTTGTTTGTTTGCTGTGGAACCCACACTTGCGTCTGCATGCCCACTGTTCATGCCAGGTGCCTTGACCTCTAACCTGGAGAAACATCGACAGCTCGCCTCTATTTCTTGCCACAACAGGAAACCTCACCGACCACCTTCATCAATTGCCAATTCTGGTCAGATTCCTGCTACACCTCGCAGTCACCTCCTCATCGCTCATCCCGACAAGTACAACAGAGATCCAACAAAGTGTCAAGGTTTCCTTGTTCATACTTCTCAGTGCAAGACATCCATTCTGACAAGAATAAAGCGCAACAGTTCATCTCTCTGCTTACCAGCGGTGGAAAATCCTTGAGTAATTATACTACATTACTGTAAGAACTGGTTTGTACTTTTATTCTTACTTGTACGTGTACTTGTACTTTTACCTAGTAAGACGTTCTCTTTTGCTAACATTTGGTAAATTAGATCAATTTATGTAAATTAGCTTATTAAATTAGCTGGCTAGTTTTGTTTTTGTCGCTAGCGTGCCTTAGCATTCGCTCTTAAACATTGGTTAAATGTGAGCAAAATATTTTCACAGACTAGCTTTAATTGTAGATCATTTTTCATGAGCTCAAGTAGATTTTTGCCTCCGTAGTAATCATTTTTTTTCCCCATTTCTTCCACAGTTTAGCTAACTCGCCCCATCGTCACACGATAACTACCACCTGGGAAAGGAAGAGCAAACACATGCTTTCTCCGACACACGTGAATCCAACTTCTGAACTGATGCTCATCCTGCATCACAGGGCCGCATAACACACTGAGAGGATAGTGCTCATATCTGCATGAATAAGCTTACAGATGCTAATGATTGGTTAGTGTCAGCTAGTGATTGACAGGGAAGAGTGTGTTTGCCCCTCCCACCCTGAGTACACGGCCAGATTTTCCACTCCCGTTCTTACAGGTAAAGCAATAAGATGGATCATCACTCTCTGGTTCAGCAGATGTGAAGCTACAGGTTCAGCTGAGTGTTTTCTCAAATTCTTCCCCGTGTTTAACCATCCACCTCATGGCCGAGAGGTGGGATATCTCCTCAGCGTGAGATTTAAATTCTTCACAATGTCTGTCAGAACTGAAAGGAGTAATCCTGAGCTCATCACCAACAAGATCTTAGAAAGGATGTGGTCATGAATTTGGCATGCCCTGCGTCTCGATCACCCTTCTCAGTGATCTCACGGACTAAAAATCTCAAGAGATCCCTGTCTGGTCCCCTCAATGCCATGAAAACAAGTCTGCAACCAATAATACATTAAGAGAATCCTGAGGTGACCCAATTTACTGCCCTGTCCTGAATGTTACTCTGAGTATTGGGGATGTTTCAGTTAAGCCATGGCCTGGGAACTGCACCATATCGTAAACCATACAACTGAGATACTAATCTGCTTTCCAGTTCTCATTTATGCCCTTTAACCCTTGGAGAAAAATGAGCCATAGAGGACTACGGAGATGACAGAAGCTTTGAGTCAGGGTTATATCTGACCTTTCATGTCTTCTGCCTTAGTATGGCTCCTCTTCCTGCTGAACACAGAAGCATGTGTGAAGGGTATTTTCAATTGGGCTCTGCCACTATTCACTGCCACTTGTTCAATAGGCAATAGGACAGTTAAAATATGCCTCCATTTTCTTCAAACCCAAGCTCTATAGATGGGGGAACACAGGATTAGCAGCACAACAGGAGATGATGAATATATAGTAATGCCCTATGGCTTGATCAACGCCTCCTCAGACTTTCAAGCTTTCATTAATGATACACTCAAAGACATGCTTGGCAGGTTTGTCATCACCTACACCAAAACATCATTATCTATTCTGCCTTCCTTGGAAAGTTCATTGTCCACGTCAAGAAAGTCCTCCAGAGACTCCTGAAACGTGTTTTTTTGTTTTGTTTCGTTTTACGCTGATCGCTAATGCTAGCATACTTTCAGTAGGCAACGCTTCGGTTTACAATGACGCTCGGCCATCAATAAGCCTAGCAAAAAGGAAATCAAAATAAAAACAATGCCTATAGAGTGAACGATGTGGTAGGAATTAAAGGTCACGGCACACTGATTAGATCTGCACAAGAGCTGTGTTCAAGAGACCCTCAAACAATCATCTCCTCTTACTGAAAACCAATACACCTGAATAATGAGGAGACAAATAAACATTAATATGATACACATTCTCTCTCTCAGGTTTCAGTAATAATGCATGCATGTGCCATGTAACACACACTCTCTCTCCACTTTCTAATGAGAAAACAGCACTGAGGAGTGTATCAGGACCAGGACAAGGCTCATGCATAATGAAGCACACACACTGCTGGTGATCTCTGTATCCACTGACCTTGTGTGTACATCATCAGATTCTATGGAGGGCCACAGTTTGTACAGTTTGGTGTTTTCTTGACTGAACGCACATCAAGAACTTGTCTAATATGTTTAAGCTATTTCTCAATGGAAAAGGGGAGGAA
>JAQMYM010000012.1:829554-832054 GCA_030014255.1 Parauchenoglanis ngamensis | reverse complement strand
ATATTGTGTTTCAGGCGAGCTGCTGCTGTTTTACTCAAAAAAAAAAAAAAAAAAAAGTGCAGGTAGCGATCAGTCTCAGATGTAGTGTAATAATGAGGTATACAGCACTTTGAAGACCCATAACCATTTTCAATAGAGTCTGTTACGTGCCTGAAATATTTCACTCTGGATTCATTTAAGTCTCCTGCTGTGAAGTTTCAACATTGTTCTCTCTTTGTGCTTTATTAATCTCAGCAAGTTTCAGCATAAAGTTTTCCAGTCACTAGAAAGTATTGTAATTAAAGCATACCTTATTTTTATTTCACAAAAAAATAAAAAGAAATCACAATAAATATAGCTGCAAGCAGCGATGAGCGTTCCAAGCAGCCCAGCAGAACACAGTTGCCATGGAAACTTCATGTCACTTTGGGCAAGGGCATGGCCGTATGCACTCACAGCAAGTCACATGCCCAACTGACCAAAGATTGGCAGAGATATGAACTCACTTCCTGTTTGGCAGTTTTGCCGTCGAACTTGATAGGATGAAAGGTTTTGAAAACAAAAAGAATCTGTCTGATAGCTTCGTCTGAAGATCATCTGTGCCAATTTGGTGAAGACTGGACAAAGTTTGCGGCCTGTGAAAATTTTTTAAACCTTTCGATTTTTAAACCTTTATCGAAACTTTTCGATAAAATGCAATATTGCAGCCACAATAATTAGGCGGACATGATAAGTTGCCATATGTCGGCCTTGGGACCTGCCATGTTATTACCAGAGAGAAGAATTCGTTTTTAAGGCAAACGCATCAACAGTTGTTAGCCAAAACACATTTTCCTTATTGCAGTGCCCCATAGTGGTCAAAAGACACAACATTTTTGTTGCTTCCTAAGAATGGGATCCTGAGTACTTGTACCATGTTTGGTGCTGATACAGAAAAGCGTTGCTAAGATATGATCCCACTTCCTGGTGGGTGCTGATTTTGATTGGCTATAATGGTTGAACATTTTGGCAAATCAAAAAGCCATTTTGTGAGGCTTGGTCTGAAGAGCATCTCTACCAAAGTTTGTAAAGATTGGACAAAATTTGTGACTAGTGAAAACTTTTAAGCGTTTTTGATAAAATCCAAAATGCCAGAAAAAGGAATGGCAGAAATTGACATTATTGGGTGATTTAAACTCAGCTTAAGACAGGAAAACCAATGGTACCTCATTCTTGAAAATCAGTCAAATGGTTCAAAAGTTGCATGCAAAAATGCACCTCCAAATTTGACCCATTGGTGGTGCTAGAGCACTCAAGAGGCAAAGATGAAATTTGGTGAAAAGAATCATGGGAATGTCCCCAAGAGTGTGCCAAATTTCAAAACGTTTTATGAAATGGTTCTAGGGGCTACCGTAGACAAGATAGCCAGATGAAGAAGTAGAAACACAAAGCGGGTCTACACTGCTTCACTGCATGGCCTCTAATAATAATGATGGATGGATGCTATTTATTAAGCACCTGCACAGATTTGTTTATTTTGCTAATAAATCGTGATTTGTTCACATTGTAGCATTTAAAATGATTTATTTTTTTGTTATGATTTGCGAATAATTAATCATCATACTATTTCTCATAAAGCAATTCTAATCAATGCATTGCGGAAAGTAATTAACTGTTACACTCCTAGTGATCAGAGAACAATCTTTAACAAAAATCATACGACAAAACAGTAATGTTTGTGTACGGTACTGAATCTGTGATCCTGCTTTTTCCTGTTTTATTTGCTTGCATGAATCATATTATAAGTTAGTTTAGTGACTCTTCCTATCAGTGTAGCTCTCAATAATAATAATAATAATAATAATAATAATAATAATAATGTCAAAGATGACATCATTTCTCTCTGAGTCCAGTTCAGTTCTTTCTGACTGAAAACACACACACACACACACACACACACACACACACACACACACACACACACACACAGAGGAGTGTACTGAGGCAGGATCTGTAATCTTTTAGAGCATCCTGAGTGTTACTGAAGAAAACAATACCATCATTTAATATTAAACACATGGGATTAAAAAAGCACATGGAGATAAAAGACTGGTTCACACTGTTTATTATACAGCACACAAGCGATGGAATGTTTCACACACACACACACACACACACACACACACACACACACACAAAGAGGTTAGTTATAGGCAAAGTAAGGCTTGTCTAGAGCAATAAAAACACACTTACATTGACTTCAGACATTCATGCGTGTGTGTAGGACTGAAGGACAGAACTGTGAGCTTAGGGATTTGAGTGACCTTGAAAAGGAAACTGGTAATGAATAGTTTCACACACACACACACACACACAAACTGCACTGTCTGATAATGCGAGCATTAGATGCTAATGGTGAGGGAATATTTGTGTTGTCTTTTCTCACGCTGTGTGTGTGTGTGTGTGTGTGTGTGTGTGTGTGTGTGTGTGTGTGTGTGTGTGTGTGTGTGAGTGTGTTCTAGAGAATCAACACAATAAAGAT
>JAQMYM010000012.1:795466-813602 GCA_030014255.1 Parauchenoglanis ngamensis | reverse complement strand
AGAACAGTCGGAGTTGTGTAATCCTATATCCAAAAGCTCTTGTCGGGTGTAAGATGTAAAAGCGAAGCTGTTCTGAACGAACAGACCCAAAATGAGTAAGAATGACACTAACTTGCAAAATCTGAAGAGACGCTGAGCCTTGCGTGGTGCACGCGCCACCATCTTGGTCTAGATGTATCTTTCTGAAGTCAAAAATACTAATCGACACAAATGCACTGCAGCTGGGCTTCACACTTTAAAAGAACTTGTGGGAAGAACAGCTCAGTGGGCGGACATTAAATTGTGCCACGCCACGCTGCCGGTGGGTATATTGAAATAAAAAGATAATAGATTTAAAGGAGAAAGAAATTAAATGAAATGAAAGAAAAAACAAAATGAAAGAAGAAAGAGAGTGGAGAAACAAAAGTGGGCAGGATAGTGAAAGAGAGGAGGAGAGGAGAAAGTTAAGATAAGCGGCAAATGTAAGAGGGTGCCTCTATCTATCTATTTGTACACGAGTGTGTTTATATGTTAGTAAAAATAATATATTCTAAATAGCTCAGTGGGATAACGTTGGTTTATTATAAGCCAGAGGTCCTGGGTTTGTATCCTGGCCTGGTCAATACATAAATATAATTATTGCATGCAATCCTGTTGTTGGTTACTCATGCATATTGGTTCAACAACTCAGTTTTACAACTACATTTGGGCCCCCAATTGTAACAGTCATATGCTCATTATGGAATATGAACAGTCAGGATTGCTCCGACTTCATCTGAATTAATTTATTTGAATGATACAGTCCAAGTAACCCCTTTTTCCCCAAGTATTATACCCTGCACTGTGGTCACACTCATATAACATAAAACAACAGGATCCTGGGTCCCCAGCTAGTGATGGTGGAAGGACTGGACTTTGTCTACTATTCGAACTCAGGGGCTACTATTCGAACTCAGTAGGCTAAGCTATTTAGAGTTTGCAGGGTGAGTACTACGAGTGAGGAAAAAAATTAACTGATAAGATCTAAATGAAGTGATTAACACGGTGCCTCCACTGAAAAAGTACTATACCAGGTTCTCTGGCATGAATGTAATTCCCCAGAAATTGAACAATTAAAGCATTAAAGGATGAAATGCTCTGCAACAATGTTTGGATACTTGAAACACAAAACATTTATTCTCTCTCTCTCTCTTCTTAAACGGTTAGATTGAACTGGAAGTACAAAACAAACAAAAAAAAAGATAAAATAAAATAAAATAAACAGAACATAGTATGGGACCTGCTCCCTTTATACTGCAATTGAGAAAAAACCAATCAACCACCCCAACAGAATCCCTCCCCAATTCTTTGAGTCGAGACAGAATAGCGTAACGCTGTTGCACTAATAAAAATGTCCCGTAGGCCCAAGGCTATGCCATATGGCAATTAACTCCAATAGGTGGGCCTGACAACTGAATCCCTTTTACTCCTTTAAATAAGAACCTAAAATACAAGCTCACTTTTCTTACATTTCAACCATGCTAATACACAAAACTAAAAGGAAACTTGCATACTGTATGTTACTGAAAACAAATCAGTGGTACTTAACCACTCACTGTTTATGCCGCGCCGGCTAATTCACGGACAGTAGTTTACGTTAGCGTTAGAACTGAGGATTTAGGCAACAACCACGGTGTTGAGGGGTGAAAAGTTCAACTCCGTCAGTAAGACTAACTCCGCTCCGAAGAATGCCGCCTGCTCCCGCTTCCGCTTCCACACAGGGAACTCTGGGATACTTCCTCCCAGTGGAAACCTAGTATTTTGATATGCAGTGTGTAATCTAAATCCCCATCGGCTTACACTCAATCACTATAAATGAAATAATTTAAAGGTTTGTTCTAGAGGGTACTGGTTTAAAGAAAACTAAGCCTATGTCATGGCTAAGAAACAAATAAAAGGAACAGAGGATTCTGGGAAATAGAGTCCTACTGCTACAACAGTGTAAATGTAGAAAAGTTGCATAATTTTAAAAAGCCCTACATAGAGAATGTGTATTTAATTAAGTTAAAAATTGTCAGGGCTGCAGGGTGTGGCTGGACAGATGCGCTGGTGAGAAGACGGCATAGTAAAACTCATGATGTTTATTCAACACGAGGCAGGCAGAGGTACAGAAAAATGTCAGGCAAGAGAGTGATCCAATAACAGAAACTAGGTAGAGTGATCGGCAAACAGGGTGTCAAAGATTATCCAAAAACAGAGAACAAAAACACAAGCAGAGTTCGAGTCTAATGCTAGTCTAATTCTTCGCAAACAAGAAGCGCAACTGATAGTCCTTTTAAAACATGACATGATTTTTCGTGGATGCATCCAATTACAGGTCACATGATGATCCTCCGTTGCTCGCACCACAATGCGGAAGTGTGTGCTTCCGTGCTATGCGCAAAGGAGACATCAAAAGCACTACACGAGCGGCCGAGTCCATCGGACGCACTCGCGTGTGCCATTAGGAGCAGGTCTTGACAAAAATGATATAAAATTGATTAAAATAGATTATTTTTGTACTCATGTCATTTCAATTCAATTTGATTTTAAATTTGTGCCCGCTTGTACACCTAAATGTACACCTTTAACAACATGCATTTAATTAACAAATAACTACCTTCTGTATAACTGTTAGAGTTTCCGTTCTGCACTCAGGTAGCATTAAATACAATTCAGCCAGGACCAGTCTCGTCTAGTATAATAGAAATTCATTAGGACATACTGTAGAGAAGCAAGCAATTTACAGTCTTTGGTGGAATGACTTAGTTCAGGGAGCTTCTACTTAATAACCTATTTTTATTCAAATCAGTTCATGGTAAGCAAACATAAAATATATCTGGAAAACCTACGTGCACTTATGACTCTCAGAATTGGTATTGTCTCTTACATGTAGTCTATCCTCCCAGACCTGTACAACTGCATTCAGACATTCAGGCTATCTTTGTTTATAGAGAGTTCAACACTGACAGCACTAGAAGCAATTAATATCACTTCAAAAGCTTAGATCAAAATGTTGCTTTTTTTAAGCCAATGCTTTATGTTTTCAAATACTGAACAAAAAAATGCTTTGGACTACTTGATTTTTTTTAAAAATGCATTCAACTTAAAACTTGTGTTCATGCTCAAAACAGTTCATGCTACTTAGAAATGTTTTTTTATCATGGCCAAGAATGTAATTCACTATATTTAATACACTGTGTTAGATTAACATAATTCTACCACTTGCCATAACTCATGCATAACATTTTACATTATTTTTCTGTTTCCTTTTTTTTGTAGTTTATCTAGGTATTGTAAATTAAAGAACTGAGATGATCACTGTTTTGTGTATAATACACTATTAACATTAATATTTATGTTTTAATTGTAGTAACCTATGCAAAATGAACATTCTATTCTAGAAAAAATGTTTGTTACAGTAATTGATAATAAGGTGTGCATGTAAACGTTTACAGTTTCTACATTGTAACTAAAACTGGTAAACACCACTCCCATTCCTGTACAAACAACACCAGGACCACACCTTAATACTTAATTTTCTAAATACAGCTTCTGACAGTCATCTTAATTACTCATTCCCTTTAAATTAATCATCTCATAGCAACAATCTAATTATCTCATTCCTTCAACTTTATCAGTACAATCGTATGACTTGTCTTATGTCTATGACTTATTTATTGCATTCCCTCAAACCAAATACCTTGTAATGACTTAAATATCTTGTTCCCTTGATGTCGTTTACTCCCAGTAGAGCTCTGGGTGGGGGGTATTTTTACAGTCAGGGACCCATTTTGCTTTAAAAAGAACCTCTTTGTATACAATTATTATACAGCTGTGATTCCCAAACTGAGGAGCCATCTGATGGTATGCAACTCCAACTGCCCCAAGTCTTAACTTGAAATCAAAATATTTTCATTTAATTTTAATTTTTTCATTAGGGGCTGCAATCAAAACATTCGGAGACTGTTCCTGTAGCGAACAAACTGAGCGTGGCACAGTCATGCATGTGCAGCAGGAGAGAGCAGTAACTTTAGTGAGTCAGTATGCTGCGTGAGATCGTGCTGTCTACATTGGGACAATGTAGCACATGCGTTTTTTTGACAATGTGAGCATTTATGCTCTACACAATGTGCAAACATTTGCGAATAGCCATGGAAACCCTTGAAATGCTTCAGCAAACCTACAGCAATGAAGCAATGAGCAGCACGAGATGTGTTGAGCAACGGTCATTCTTCAAGGGGGGGCAGGACATCACTGGAGGACAACATTTGCTCATCTTAACACAAGTATGTCACTCAAAACACCTCGCCAGACTCGTTGCTTCATTGCCGTAGGATTGGTAGAGCATTTCAAGGGTCCTGGGATTTGACACAGAATTTGATGTTTGTTCTCTGGTCTAAAATTCATGCCTGACATTCCGAGACTATCCCAGTCCAAACAGGCTGAATCAAATAATTGAAATAGTCCATCCATCCATTATCTATACCATAAGTGATAAATGACACTAATGCTGTAATTAGTGACCTGCTGATTAATTAAGCCGAGTTAAGAAAATGTTCTGTAGTGCTGATTAAAATGCTGCAAATAAATATTTTAAATAAATATATTTTGTATGTAATATTTTCAAAAAAATAAAACCAATTCAATAATCAAGAAAATATTAATAAATTTACTCCCTAAAAATAATCAAATAAAAAAATAATTAAACAAACAAACAAAAAAAAACCAGCATCTCAGCCCTAAATAAAGTGATACATCTGCCCATGTGCCACATTACAGCAGGTCCCGAGTCTCACATCACCGCTCGGGTCTGGAGTGAAATAACAGCTAATCTTACACTCACCAAGTCATTATCAGGCCTCTGGGGAAAACATGTGTTCACTGGGTGGAAATTTCACCATTATTTAGTCTTTAAATCAGAAAAGTGGAACAACATCACAGTACAGAGCAGGTTCTGCTTCCAGCTGAGAAAACGCCATCATCATCCTCATATTTGGCATTGAGGGAATCCAAAAGTAACGGAACGCCATCAGTTACATTACTGTCGTTTGCTGGTAATTAGATAAAGTTACTGATACATTTTTAGCAGGTAATTAGTGACTGTATCGGAATACATTTTAAAAGTAACCCTCCCAACGCTGATTATTATATATGTAGAATTTTGATGTTATATATCCTCAACATGGCATATTTACAGAAAATTTTATTGAAAATGTCTTAACTGTTCTGATTAGCACATTTGTATCCAGAAGTTGTTACCATGGATACATGGTTACTATTCTACTCACTATAGATAGCTAGCTATATTAGCTATATTTTTACTACATGAGCTATCTCCATTTGTAAACTATGTTTTTATCAAGTAAACACATGAGCGGTCAAGTGTTCACAAATATCTTAGACAGCGTCACAGCATTACTGTAGTGCAGAAATGTAACATCAGTATGTAGCTAGCTAAATATCTGGTTAGCATTAATAATAGTGCATGCTAATTACTGTACTCACAGCACTCAATTGGTTGAGAGGCCACCTGCAGCGCTAACACTCTTCCAGGTGGGCCAAGGGGCGGAGTTAAAGGCAGATGAGTCCTAAAGACCAGTCGCACACGAGTATTCTTCCTCCCAACATCCGTTTCTCCTTTCCTCAGCTCAATATCTGAGTTCCTCAACTTCAGGATCCCTGCACAGTCGATACTGCAGAGAATCCAGAGATTAGAACACAGATATACACACACACACACACACACACACACACACACACACACACACAGCTGAGAGTCGAACACACACATCTGACCACCACTCTCGCTGACGAATGCTGATGGTGAAAAGAGGTTTCCATGGAAGCATTAGGTGGTAAAGATAAATGAGTAAAGATGGTCTTTACATCTACAGAGAAGAAAGACAGACAGACAGACAGACAGACAGCCTGCCTGAGGAGTGTGTAGAGCTGAAAACTCATACAGATGAAGAACACTTTGAGGAGCATTTTGTTCTGAGAGTGTAACTTTCTAAACATGTTCTACTTGGAACCGTAACAGAGGAGAAGTTCTCTAAAGGGTTCTCCATTAAAACTGTAGTTAGAGGATAAGAGAACGGACTCTTTATTAGCTCTGTAGGGAGTGTTCATGCTGCCGTGACAACATTTATCCTTTTTATGCCATTTTAGATTTATTTTTATATCTTTTGTATTTTTATTTTCGATTATTTTTATATTACTATTGTTCAGGTACAGATACAAATACAGGTTGTTTGGGGTTTTTGTTGCTGTTCGATTTTACAGCTTTAGCTTACAGCTTTGACTGGAGAAGATCCTGCGTTCACACTAGCAAGCGACAACGCAAGCGTTCGTTTTCGACATATTCTGTTCTACGGAGCTCCAATTTCAGTGACATTTGAAGTGAGATTCATTTCTCTGCAAACAAATTCATCAAATCCAAGCATTGATCTAGGTACAAAAAGCAGAAGAACCAGAAGATGGTTCCATCTTATCCTCTCATACACAATCTCTCATTGTAAAAGCATCAAGTGTGTATAGAAACATTATGAAAATAAATAAAGCCAAGGACGTAGCAGTGAGTGCGCGTAGCTAGTAAGTTAGCTTGCTTTGCTAAATGTAATCGGAGAACAAAGCTAGCATGAAACTGATCCCGTGATACATGTATCAAATATATGTGTAGAATTAGTATAGCGGGCTGTAGATGAACAATTTTCACTACTGCTGTTTCTGCACAGGCCACGCCCACAATCAACACACACACGTTACTTGCAAGAAGAGTTTGGCGTAAAGGATTAGCTTTGACACTGTAATCTCCTGAACATTAGGACGAAAGCGCTGACGTTCCGCATTATGATCAGGTTCAAAGAGAACAATCTTTCGACATAAATAAGTGCTATGATCGGAGTTAAACCTCCTCAGTCAGACGGAAGCATATTGCACACACACACACACACAAGCTGTTGAAGAGCTGCTCACGCCTCAATACAACAACTCTAAATATACACCATATGTTTACAGCCTGCGCTTCTCTTCCGCTCTGAGTCACTACAGGAATCATGAGCCATGAACCATGATCATGAGCGCAAAACTCTGCGAGACGTAGACACGCAGTACGTCGCGGTTTCCCACAGCGTGCTGCTGAACATGAACCTTCCGGCCAAAAGCACTAATAATCCAGATAACCTTTAATATTAGCTACAGCTGATTTACAAGAGCTAAAAAAGGAGATTCAGTGAAATAACGCTTTGTGCTACGAGTTCATGATATTTAGCTATGCTAATGAAAGAGACCGAAAAAACACACTTTTTAAAGAGAGAGAGACTTTTTAACGTTCGATCTTACATACATGTGATTAATCTCGTGTTCTGAAATGACTTCACAGCTTTAAACGTAACAATAAGAGGATAATAAGTATAACTGATAAAAGGGACCAGCCATCCTGATGATATTAAAGGAGCAGTGTGTAAAGTTTCAGCGCCCTCTTGCTGTCTGGGAGATGAACTGCAGCTGCAGTGAAATACCAGACACGCCTTCACTTCACTTCCCTCTCTCACATACTTTATCAAAACTAAGGCTACAGCTGAATACTCGGGTACTATACAGTACGCAAAAAGCAGCACGCCGTAGCCGGCAGGGTGGCCGAATACTCAGTAGGCATTTAATAACTGTACCTGGATGATGTACTACATTCATAATATAAAAAGGTACCACACTACGCTATCCCGTAATGCAGCTGGAGCCTCTGAATAAGAGAAGAAGAAGAATTTCCTCGGGAGAAACGGCCGACTTATCGGCCGACCGAAGCGAAGCCGGTTGCTGTATGGTTCAAGTGGAGTCTCTGGTGATGTGCAAAAGAAACTCTTTAAGCATTTCTGAAGTTGCAGGGTTTTTTTTTTTATATTTGTGGTATATGAGGTTATACGTCATCCGGCTCAAAGGACAGGAGTACGTCTGAATCATGTCCTTAATAGCTGCTCACAGACTCGGAGTACGTACTACAGTGAGGTACGGTACTGAGGATTCGGCTGCAGCTTAGGTGTGCTTTGCAGGGTGCTGTTGAAGGGGTGGAGCTAAGAATGAGGGCGGGGCTAATTTCTATGTCAGAAAATTGAACTTTGTTCATTTGAATAATAAATAAATGTATTAATTAATTAATTTATTTAATCTTCAACAAGCACTTTATCCTGGTCAGTGCCATTATTTATTTATTTATTTGTTTATTTGCTTATGTTCCTTTCTATCTATCTATCTATCTAGACAGTCTGTCTGTGTTTATGTATGTCTGTTTGTGTGTCTGTGTCTGTGTCTGTCTATCTGAGGCTGAATGCAGAAATGTGCGCACGTATACACGTGACCTTGGTGAACTCATTTCTGTTCCCACAGAAACACTCTACTGCCCTATTCCCACCTCAGCATTCCCAGCATTCCCAGGATAGACTCGGGATCCTCCCTGACTCTGAGCAGGATAAAGTGCTTACTGAGGACGAGTCTACACATTTATACCAGAGCTACTCAGTTTTGTTTCTGATTTGCTGATGGATACATAATATTACTTTCTCTTTTCTTTATTTATTAAAAATTATTTTACTTTTAGGAATTATTGTTTCTCTCTCTCTCTGTTATGCTATCCCTGAATACGGTGCAGAACTACACTTCCCGTCAGCCGCAGCACGTCACATGACCAGGTCTCATGCCTCACTGATCACTCACACCTGTGTCCTGTTTCACCTGGTTCTCATCACTGTTTACCTGCCTTCGGTGTGCGTCATTGTGTAACTTTTGTCGTTTGTAGTCCTGTTGTTTTCCCCGTGTTCACATTCTTGCCATGCATATCTGGTATTGGCTTGCATTGTTTCATGTTCATAGGCTTGTTTTCATGTGCTTCACTAAAATGAATAAGTTTCTTGTATCCACCTTCGCTATCAATTCCTGACACTCCGGCTGTGTCTCAAGTTGTGCTCTTCTCCACTCATCAGCACCGTACGCTTACGACTTTTCTGGTTAGATGGAAAAACTCCATTTCGTTGTACTCGTACTATGTGTAACGACGATTGTTGAATCGAATCTAATCTGTTTTTGAGTGCATAAGTGTGTTCACGCTGACGAGTATGGCAACATGCGGTGCATTGATGTGCATTGAGAAGACCCAGGTAATGGACGCTTAACCGTCAACACACTGAGTGTGAAACACTGGACACTTCTCATCCTTAATGGTTGCCTTGGCTACATGGCAGAAGGAAAGGGAGCACTAACCAATTCTCAAACTTGTGAAAACAGCAGCTGAGGACGCAGTGGTGGTGGGAGCTGTTGTGAGCACCGCACCGTACAAACGTAAGTTATGAACATCTACACGCTGTTGTCAGAGATGATTATTTAGCAGTCAACGCAGTTGCAATGCATATGTTGTGATCATCATTTCCGCCGTGTTTGATTTGAGACAACACTGCCCTGCCGAAACTCACACACTACGCAAAAAGTGTACAGCACGCACAGTGTACCACATGGAAGTGCACGAACAGAAGTATTCAGATTGAGACACAGCATCTCTCTCTTTTAGGAGCTTCCTTAATGATCCTGAAATATGTAACAGTGTATACTGATATTGGGAGAAATATGAGCATATAACATCATAAATTATGTCATTATTACTATTATTATTATTATTACAGGCTGACTACAAGCAATTATAAAATATCAATTTGTACAGGTTTCTTTTTCAGTGTAAACAAATAAATAAAAGTGATATTAATGAAAGAAATCGTCAAACGTTTTTGGTTTTTTTGGTTTTTAAGCAGCGCTACTGGCAGTTTGTGAGAAAGTGTGTGTGTATTTATCATGATGCATAGAAAAACATCATGATATATTTTCCCACAGCCCTCAATGATAATGTTAACAAATACTTTATTCTGAATAGAGAGCATGGTGATGGGTTAAATAAATAAATAAATAAATAAATAAATAAATAAATGTTCTGCTCCATTCTCCCTGAGTTATAAGCACAGTGTATCTTTCATTTGTGTGCTTTCCTGTTTGCTCTAATGTTATTTTGATACAGAAGCACGTGACTCCATGCCTGAATGACTGCATTAACAGCAGAAATGACTGAATTAAAATCAGAAACCTTTGCTCATTCCAGGTTGCCAGATTTAATCCATCATTTCATCTCTGTTTCACCGAAATACAACATTCAGTCGCCACAAACTGTTAGGAAATGCATCCAAACACACCAAAATCCATCACAAGCAACTAATCCGGGAGAAGCGCTGCGAAGCGCGCTCCCGAACCGCAAAGAAAGAGAGAGGAGGTCGCGGGAGCGCGCCTGCAAGCATCCATCAGACAGCGCGCGTTCACGAGGCACCAGAAATTAATTTAAACTCACTTATTCTGCTTTACGCTTCACTCTTTAGCCATGTGAGTGCTGGAAACACAAGTGAGACATAATCTGAGATGATGGCTGTGTAATAATCCCACACCTGGCAGGAGTTCAAGTTTATATGTCAGTTCAGAAACACACCATGTGGCCTGTGTGTACAGCATGAAGACAAGCTGACTGCATTTCCGAATCAGAACAGAACAGTCAGGAGGATATCACACACACACACACACACACACACACACACACACACGCGCGCGCCTTTTTATTATTGTTTCTTTTCTTTTTTATTGATGTTGATTAGAGTAACAGTTTTGCTTTTGGAAGAAAATGCAATGCAAGTCGACTCTGACAACTTTAGTGCATTGAAGAAGAGTTGATAAGTTAGAGAGAGAGAGAGAGAGAGAGAGAGAGAGAGAGAGAGAGAGAGCTTACCTTGCTCTAAGAGGCGTGAAGAGTGTTGGAAAGACGGATCCAGGGAATCCTTCTCAGCCATCAGCTCCGGCAAATACTTCTCATTATCCATCATGAGTATTAGTGTAATTATTGTTTATTATGTTTATTATTATTGTCCTGTCCACGAGGAGCTGTGTGAGCAGCGCGAGAGAAAAACACACACACACACACACACACACACAGAAGAAGCAGCTCAGCTAAGCGTTCCACATCACCGGAAGTGTGTTAATGAAAGGAGAAAGTCCCGGAGATTCGGCTTCATCCATCCGCGACACCGGGACGCGTCCTGCTCCTGCGCGCGCTGCCTCTGCTCTCTACAGCTTCCAGCTCCCCCTGCTGTATCCACGGGCAACCGGGACCCCGCCCACTTCCTGCTCTGATTGGCCCGCTTCAGTGGCAGTCACGCGCAAAGGAAGGCGGAGCTAGCGTTTAGCGTCAGGTAAATTTTTTATATTTTAATAGTAAAATTCAGATTTTATTATTTATTTCTTGTTTCCATTAGATTACTGTTTTCAATGTGCTTAATATTTGTATATTTTAACTTGTTTTTAATATTGTTTATATTATCATCACTGATTTGCATTATTATTTATTATACTATTTGATATTCTTTATAGCGTTTAATATTTGAATACTGTATGTTTCGTTTGTATTATTTAGTACTGTAATATTTATTAACATGTTAATTTGTTTTTAATATGTTTAATGCGTTGTTTGGCATTCCGTGAGTTTAATATGTTTGCAGTTCAGTTGAATTGTTTTACACGATATTTATTTTTATTTACTTTTATAGCATTTTCCATCCACCGTAAGTATGCATAAAAGCACAATTTCCACAATTCTGCTAAATAATAGTGTTTTTGTTTTGGTTTGTTTGTTTTACACAAATATTCTTTATGCTTGTTTTTTTTTTTTTTTTACAGATTAATCCCATATTTATTTAATATATGAATAAATGATTCCGTTTGGTTCATGTTTGCTCATGCATGAGGTATAGGTTTGTTAAGGAGTGTTAATAATGTAACGGGAGGTCCAGAAGGAAATTAAACATCTATTTAACATGTGAAAATTCTCCTTTATTTCATCAATGTGTTGACCTAATCTTGATACAATTTGTGTAGTGTTCATTAACATCCAGACTGAATGTCAGTTACCTGTGTAAGGTCCCAACGTCACACGATTTTGCATAAAAGTCATGATGGAAATACTGATAACTTGCATAAATGAAGAACAGACTCCATGTAAATGGATTACACATTACTTCAGTACTTCAGTAGCCACTTTCCGTATACAGAACTTTTTGCCCCAGTAGTTCTAGGTGCAAAACATATTCTACTAATTAATTAAAAAAAAAAAAAAAAAGCAGAATTGTCGGGTTCATTAATATTCACTCCCCTGTTTCATCACATTTATCTGCAATTACAGCTGCAAATCTTCTGGTGCATGTCCCTGTCAGGTGTGCACATCTGGATTGTGACACTTTTGCCACATTATTCTTTGCAAATCTTAGCATTTTTGCTTTGGCACAAAGTGCTACATTTGGTGGAAACCCTACCGTCTCCCTGAGGCCCCACTGTGAAGCAGGGTGGTTGTAGCATCAGAGGTCAGATTTTCAAGACTTGCCACAAATTCACAACCAGATTATGGCCATTCTGACACATTCGGGTTCTGGGTTTTGAACCACTCCGTTGTAGCTTCGGCAGTAAAATTAGGGGTGTCATCCAGTTTGAAGACTCTTGAAAGTTTGTTTTTCTAGAATTGTGCTCAATCTTGTCCCATCTTTCACCAGTAATTAAAACGTCCCCACACCATGGTACTACCACCACCATGCTTCACAATGGAAATGGTGTTCTCAGGGAGGTGTCGCACTTTACACCAAAGACAAAATAATCAGGTTTGGCCTCAAACAGACCACAGAATCATTTTTGTTTTATTTAGTAAAATAATTTCATTTATTTAGTGTAGATTTGTTTAAATATAATCCCATTCCAGTTCCAGGTTGTGACACAAAGTGTGTGAATATGTAAAGGGGAATAAATACTTATGCAAGTCAGTGTTTCTAGGTTGCAAATGCGACTTGAAATTGGATAAGCAATCCTACTTGTGCATGCACTTTGCAGGACACGAGTGCGAGCTTCTGAGCGAGGTCAACGTTATGTCCGGAGGTCCATTCATGCACGAGGAAGTTTGCTATTCAAAGCCCACATCAGAAGCACACCATCAGCACTAATGGACGCCCAGGACTTGATGGCTGGCTGTAGGGCATGTGTGTTCTCATTACAGACATGTCCAGAAGCTAAAACAGACCGCATTCCACCAGCTGCAGCTACAATTTCAGAAGCTCAATGCTGACAGGAAGAAAAAAAACAGCCATGAATGCTTTTTCTTTGGACAGGAATACAGACTGATGTACAGTCTCTTCTCTCTCTGTCTGCTTTAAAGCAAAGAAAAGAAGAAAAAAAATGCTCTGTGTAAATTTGTAATACAGCTCTGTCTGGGCCAGATAAGCTAGCGGTAAAGTAATCCAGCCTTGTTCACACAAAACCCTGTATACTGCATGTATAAGAGTCTCGCTGTCAGGAGTAGAGGAGATATCACACACAGACCATCAGAAGAGAGGAAAAACCCTGAGTACAGCCCACTGAAGGCTCTTCGCAGGACTTCATGAATAAATTACATTACACAGATAAACATAAGGGATAAAACAATGTGAGAAGTGGTTTAATATTTCAGAAATTGAATACGTTTTGAACCACACATTGTTTTATTCTTCCTGCACCACAGCAATTTGACAACAATTACAGCATTTTATTGAATTTATTAAAGAGCGACATTTCGTAATTTGTATCCATTTCCAGTTCCATTTAAGCTGAGAACAGCTTATTTCCTGTTCTGTTCCAGAAAAAACTACTCAGCTCATAAGCATAACTTTACACATAAATGGTTTTCTGTCCAAACGGACCAATTTTTTCAATGTTTGCTTCCCATAACAAGCAACTGTGTGTATTTCATTGTCATGTATTATGAGATATCCATAAATTAGTGTCAACTCTGCAGCCAAACAGAGAGCTAATACCCCTGTAAATTTAGACGTCTGCAGATTTAGACATGCTGACAGAAGGAAAAAGTTACATGCAGTCTAATGAAACCATGTGTAGGTGCAATAATAAAAAAAAAAAAATCATGATAATAATAAATGCATCTTTGGCTAATTGATTTAGTATAGGAAGCATAACACACACGCTGTTTCATTGTTGATTATTTTACTCGAGCAGCACCACACACGGTGTTTTATCTCTTTAATACCAACATTATTCACTTACCGCGTGTAATATTAATATGAAACCCTAAAACGTTCAGTTTTCCGAGCTGTTCTGCGATGCACATCATTGTAACACTGCGAGGGCGTGTTTATACCATTCTTTTTTTTTTTCTTTTCTTTTAAGGAGGACGTGAACACGGAGGTTATACGGGGTGGGCACTGCGGGGTGTAGGCTGAGGAGAAGCGGGTTACGTAACATCAGGGTTCTGCAGTCCACAGGTCACACATTAACCGCCCGCTTCATGTATATTCCATCTGAGGCGTTTCAGCTTCTCGAACGCCCAGCACAGAGGTGAAGCATTGTTTGTTTACTGATGTAGAACACACTGCTTGGGGCAATCGATAAAAAATAAATAAATAAATAAATAAAAGCTTATTTATAGGCATCTGTGGGTTGCGGAGTTCTGCAGTGGAGAAGGTGAACGTGAAGACGATGGTGGAGAAGAGTGTGCTGGGGATGAAAATACTGTGATGAAGCAGAATGCAGGTAGGGTTTAGTGGACTGACTTCTTATCAATCTAAAGTCTGCAGAAGATTAAAAATAAATCATATTTAATAAAGTATTTAATAATAATATGAATAATAAATAATCAGGTTTTCCTCACTCATGCATTGATTCCACCCTGCAGACACTTAAAACATTTACAAGTCCGTGTTATTTATGCAGCCGAAAACGGAGTAGGGAGTTAAGATACTTAAGACATCTCCTTGAAAAAGAAGTTACACGAAGCGATTTTTACACTTCTGTCATTTATTTAACATCATTTTTCGTGCACATGAATTATTATTATTTTTTTTTACCTCTGCTTATGTTTTCAGTGCATGAAACGTGGTGACAGGGTGGAGCATGAGCCAATACATTTGGAGCAGATCCGAGTCACACGGCAGATCCACAAATTTAATTCCAATTTTACTAAAGTTACAGGATACTGCATTTGGCCTTGGTGGACGTCTGCACTGAACAATGCCATACATCTTAATATCCAGTAGTGGATGTTGCAGCTTCATGAAGGACTGAAGAGGAGGGAATCTCTTAAAGGGGTGGGTTTCTTTTCAGTGTTTGTATGTGCAACACACACACAAGGTTCTGTGGCTCTCATCTCTCATCTCTTTGTCCTTTCTCTATGCTCACTACAACACAGAGCATTCATTAGCAGTGGCCCCTCACTGGTCTAAATCCTTTCCACTCATCTCTCCCGGCTTTGCTTTCCGTTCACGAACAGGCGCTCGACCGTGCTCCTGCTATACCACACCAGCAGATGGCAGTAAGATTCAGTAGTAGCAAACCATAAAGAAGGTATGCACTGATGTCACTTTCCCACTCCCTCTGTCAGACTGAGTGGCAAAACATAGTGCAATCGGCTTCAGCAGGAGAAACTGTGAAATCGGGAGTAAAACAAATGATTATCTGCTTAAATTACAGGCAGTTTATATTAAAGGTAGTTGGATTCAACAGTGATCCTTATTTTGTGTGTTTTTGTAGCATTCGCTCTGAACATTAACAGTGCCACTAAGTCTATCTGCCACTCAGTGGGTGTAACCCATACACATACGGTGATGTCACGCACATACCCTAAAACATTGTACTAAAGGAAAATAAGTTTATTGAGTCTCCATGAGAACAGAACCTGTACCAGTGTTCGTACTGAGAACACTTCGTATTGAACACTTGATTTATGTTGATCTTTTATGCTAAGCTTTGGTTATGAGGATATTTGCACAGCCCAGTGATTGTCTTCACTCTGTTATCGAAGTTTTAAGCTGTATTGCATAATTTTTGTTTGTAACTGCATACAATATATTCTAATAATTCTACGTCCCAAAATATAAATAAGCTAGTAGACTAATTTTAAGCAGCATGACCCTGACCAGGCAGGTACTAAGGATGACTGAATGAAGGCGGTAAATATATCAAACAGTGCCGCATATAAACATTATTGAACTCGGTCATTCTTTATCCCAGAAGCTGAATATCTGACAGCAATTTGCAAAAACTTGTTTATAATGTTTATAAGACATAAAGTGTTTAACCTGAATAATGTGTGCATATACAGTTACATCATGTCACACGACTCAGGATGTTTATCCTCCCCACCAGCAGAGGTCATGCTTTGCATTCTTGTACAACTTCAGTCCTCTCACTTCCTGGTTCCACACTATATAAACTGATGGAAAGCAGATTAAAAAAAGTGCATAAAAAGTTAGTCAACTGACCCTTTACATAGTTTCATGGTTATGAATATAAGTAGTAGCATTGTTGAACAATGGTAGCAAATACAGCTCGCAATCACTACATTGTCCAAATATGCACAAATAATTTAAGCAAACATCCTTATTTGAGGTTTCACTCATTTCTTGTGAAGAGATGGCGTTGTGCTATTTGCTGCACGTTCCACTGTAGCCAGCTTTTCAAATAATCTGTCTGCTCTAACGCTATAAGTCGCTACATTAGCTGTGAGCTTAGTTCAACCCCTCACACATTAAATGTTGTTAGCGTAGCCGTGCTGCTGACAGTTTTCTCAGGCTACCTCGCTAATGCTAACCCTGTGGTGGGCAGAGAAGCTGCAATCTGTAGCCGTGTTTCCATTATTCTTCTTATTGTGCAACTTGAAATTGCAAACTAAAAAAAAAATGAGAAATAGAAACGGGTTTTGACATGTTACACATCCCTAATATGGTGTTTTAAATAAAGTTCTGGACTCTTAGAATTCTTGATTGTTTCTATACTCTAGCACTCCAGATATCTGTTTGCAAATGTTTCTCACATAAGGAGACTAAACTCTTACAAAAGAGCTTAGGCTGTAATATCTGTAGTCTTCCATTGAAATGTACTTGTAATCTATAATCTCCTTTGGCTCATGCGGGATTTATTTATAGAGATGCCATCTGCGACTCGACAGCCACTGAGACTCAGTAGGATCCACCAGCGAGTCGATATCACCCACAATAAGCTTCCCTGTATCTGATGGCTGTGAGTGAGCCAGGGGTTGAGGTATAAAACCAAGGTTTAGGGCTGGGGAATAGATGTGCAGCTAATGATGTGCAGGGTTTTAGTTAACTGTGTGGAGAGCAGTGTGTGTGTGAGTGTGTTTGCGAGTGCTGAGAGCTTGCAGGGATCGAGAGGGTTGTTATCGTGACAGGGAGCGATGGTAATCATTGAGGAGGGAGGGTACCTGCTGCCGAGAGCATCTTCCTTTAATTCCTGTCTCATAAATGTGGTGTTAATTACAGCACGCTGGGGAGATGAACAGCACCTCCGAGAAACAGCGAGACTGTTCGGGCAAACACACACATCTGCTACCTCCTCTCCAAGGTGTGTAGTGTGGTTGTCTCAGCGTCCTCGTTGGGGAACAAATTAAGTTTTATCCACTTCTTAGTTTGCTTTTGAATTACTATGCTGGAGCATACTGTTTTTATTTTATTTTTATGTTATTGCTTTTTAAGCCTAATGGTCCCATAGTGATCCTCTTCTCTTCTCTTCTCTTCATGTATTTCTTTACATGTTATAGCAAAATTGTTTTGAAATCCCATTTCCTACTCAAGGCAATTCAAGTCAAGTAGCTGTCATTTCAACCTTATACAGTTGATACAGTGTACACTGAGATGAAGCATCGCTCCTCCAGGACCATGGTGCTGCATAAAACAACAAAGGACTACATGAGGGTGCACACAGTGCAATAATATAGAGACAGTAAGACGGTGCAGCGCAGACCAGTGCACAGTCCTGGTAAGACTATGGTGCAAGATGTTGCAAAAAGGTTCTGCAAAAAAGAATGAATGGCACACTGATTATGCAAAGATTGCAGTAGTATTGGAATGTGTTTATTTTAAGTGTGCATGTGTGTGTGTGTGTGTGTGTGGTCTATGAGTACTGAGAAGTCTGATGGCTTGGGAGAAGAAACTGTTACCGAGTCTGGCAGTGAGGGCCCGAATGCTTCGGTATCTCTTGCCAGATGGCAGGAGGGTGAAGAGTGTGTGTGAGGGGT
>JAQMYM010000012.1:733759-747291 GCA_030014255.1 Parauchenoglanis ngamensis | reverse complement strand
ATGACAACATTGGCCAGAACAAGTTATCTTCTGAAATATTTTGTAAAAAAGTTCAAAATGTTCAGTTTAATCTAGGCACAATGTTCTTTAGAGCCAATAAAACTCATCGATCAGATCATTCTGACTGTGCTGACACATTTGTATAATCAAATATACAAAAATTGAAAATTTGAAAACCAAAATATGGTCACCCTATTTCAAGTTGCGTAATATTGTGGAACATCTATGAAACTAATTTGTTCCTGCTCTCACTTTATAGCAGCTGTAAACAGTCATTCCCTCAGGAGCCTCTCTTTTTTCATCCCACAGAGCATAAACTCCAATTTGGAAGCTTTAATTTCTTTTTCTGTGTACATCCTGTACACACTCCTGGACGAAAAAATGAGGCAAACCCAATATTGCAAAACATTAAGCTTGTGTACAGAAGTGCTAACAGATGTCCAGGAGTGACAAGCATGTCTCTAATGGACAGGGAAATGAGCAAGACCATCCAGAGAGGAAGGTCAGTGTATGCTCTGTATGGCTATGGCATCATCATCCTCAGAATTGGATGGATGGTTGGATGGATGGATGGAATTCAGTGACCTCTGAACATCAACATCTCCATGTTTTGACCAATGATAGGTCCAGCCATGCGAATGAGTTTATTGATCCTGCAGGAATCTCTGGCACTGATTCTGCTCCCCCAGCAGACCACAGCACAGTAAATAACACTTGCCACCACAGACTGGTAGAAGATCTCCAGTATCCTCTTTGAATATAGTGAAGGATCTGAACTTCCTCAGAAAAGCAGGACTTTCTTGGATACAGCATCAGAGTTGATCCTTCAGTCCAGTCTGTTGTTCATGTGGACACCCAGATATTTTTAGTGCTCAACAATTCCAACCTCCTCACCCATGATGTTTGTGGGGTTAATCACAGTTCTGTTCCTCCTAAGACTGACCACTGTCTCCTTGCTCTTGTTGACATTTAGGAGCAGATGATTCCTGCTGCATCTCTCCGCAAAGTTCCCTGTATTCCGACTCCTGCACATCTCTAATACACACCACCATGACAAAGTCAGAGAGCTTCTGCAGGTGGCATGATCCAGAGTCATACTGGTCTACGGAGTGAACAGGAACGGAGCCAGACATATGGTGGACATACAATGATTATGGAGAAACCTTCGGCAGCAGAACTACTCAGGAGCTCCAATTTCCTGTTTCTTTTGTCTTGATTCAAGATGATAATGATCAGACTAAAGGTCAGATTTGTTATTTAAGTTCCTTGAAGTCTTCTGGACAGCAGAAGTGAGTGACATCCTTCACTTGGTTATATCCTGCCAGCAGCATTTCAAAACAACTAATGTCGGTGCATTCGTTTCTCTGAACAGAGCACATTTTCTAAGGAATGGTAGTACTTTTTTTTTTAGCTTTGGTTTGATGATAGGGTCCATTCTGCTTTCCTCCTCCATCCACTTGCAATCTGATTGTAACAAGGATGCACGTGCTCAAAATTAGCGTCTGGATCTGGTTTATTTGTGGAAATCCAACAATTACAGTGATAATTGCAGACAAACAGCAGCAAACTAGAAGAACCCATAATCATCAGTGAGAACATAGACACAGGTCTAAACATAGCCGTTTCTAGAGACAAGGACACCGGGACGCAACTAATTATGAGATGAACTCAGAACAAGTGCACACATTAGGTAACAGCCCAATGATGGATCTCCAAGGGAAGCAGAGGTGACCAAAACCTCACGGCAATGTAAACAAAACCGGAATTCATGACACTAATAAAACATATTTTACACATTGTATGATCAACCTGGCAGTCAGGTTTAATATTTTATACCTAGGGGGTTTTCACACATATCGGTTCACTTGCCAAATCTGAATCAAAGTGAAAATATTCCTGTTGGTTAGTTTTCACACTGCTTATATAAACCAAAGAAAAAGAAAATCATTGTCTGAGAGATGAAAAGGGCTGAAAATATCCTCATAACTTCATTCTTATGAAGTAAACAAGATTTTACTAAATGCACATCGAGTCGATGGTAAATAAACGATTAGAGTATAACATCCAGGGAACATGACATTTCTGCAGCACTTCAGCTCTGTGCTTTGGCTCAGTTTGAGTCTCAGGCTCACTTTAGCATGAAAAAATGCCACAACCCAAAACACATGGCATGTTTTATTCATTTCTGCTAGCGTCCTAAAGTTACTGTCTGTGTGGAGTTGTCCATGTTGGTCCAATGTCCATGGGGGTTTCTTTGGGTCCTCTCAAACATCACAAGAACAACCTGCTAATTCTGTATTCTATTTTATTTTATCATTATGTTTTGCCTTCTTTTTCAATCTATTTCATCTAGTTATCTTTTATGTTGGATTTTGTTCTACTTTGTTGCAATTTTATTCTATTTTCTTGTATTTTTTTGTTTTCTTTTATATTTAGTTTTTATTTCACACTATTACAGTGTATATCTGCTCTGATTTATTATTGGCTTACAGTATTAGTCATATGTGAAGCACGATGAACTACACTAACCTGTATGAAATTTGCTATACAAATCAAGATTAATTGAATGAAAATGTTTGGTTCATTTAAAAAGTATAAAGGAACTGCAGATGCATGCTGAACAGTCAGCAGTGTTGAGCGAGTTAGGTAAATATAATTTTCTTTCACAAACAATAAAAGTATAATAATAATAATAAAAATAATAATAAAAATGATGATGATAGTAAAGTTTAGGGGACAGCACAGTGGTGCATTAGCACTGTTCCTTCACAGGAAGAAGGTTCTGGGTTCTAACCTGTGTGTGCATGTTCTCCTCGTGCCTGTGTGGGTTTCCTCCGGATGCTCCGGTTTCCTCCCATATCCCAAAGACGTGCAGATTAGGTAAGCTGGCTACTCTAAACTGCCCATAGGTGTGAATGTGAGTGAGAATGGATGTTCGTCTCTGTGTTAGCCCTGTGATAGATTGGTGACCCCGCCTCTCACCTGAAGTCAGCTGGGATTGGCTCCTGCTTCCCCATGTCCGTGACCAATAAGTGGTGTAGACAATTCACGGATGAAGGTTTTTCTGTTTTTCTTATTGAGCAGAACCATTTCTTACAGGTTTTCTCTCACATTAAAACTTACCACTGCAACACCTCCAGACAGCTCACATGATGCTGATCTCTGCACTCAAGGAAGTGTGGAAGTTGATTATTATGCGATGGTGTAATTATAATGTACTGTCTCACCACTGCGCATCTGGCTTCCTTCCAGCAGAGGAACCTGTTGAGACTGTCGTTATCGGGATAATTCAGGTTAATGTGAGGAGATAATGAGGCTTGTTTCAGCTTCAACAGCAAATGAGCCATGTCAAGCAAACGTGGCCTCGCGTTCTGAAACGTTTACTGAAAATGATTTAGAATTGAAAAAAATAACTTGCTAATCGTGGTGTTTATCAGGGGCTTCATCAGACATGCATGGAGATTTCGTCTTCACGTTAAAATGTCATCGCTGATTACCATTTGGCCCGGACTTCCACCTGTTTATTTATTAAAGACTAGTTTAGTATAAAGGAGTCCTGAGGGTGACGCCTGGCTACGAAACAAACTACAGATTACTGAATGTTGTTGCAATCCAAATGATTAGTTTTATAAATCCTGGCACAGAACATGTCCTTGGGTTAACAGTGTCTTAAATGTCAGTTTAATATTAGCACTGTTATTGATGAAATGGTGCTGATTATTTTCATATATAACAGTGCATCATGTGTTTGTGTTTTATTCCTCTTATACCACAGCACGATTTAGGACAATTTGTCTCCTCTGGCCTGAAGATGTCTGCGTAACACCGGAGACTCCTTCCATAAAATGTTAAACAAATGTCTCCTTACAGAAAACTTCATCATATCAATGATGACACACATGTTTACGTGGAACACATGCCTTTCACGTCCCCATGAACGAGCCGTTACCATAGAAACGAGAACGTGTTGGAGCAAGAGAGAAAGAGAGCGTTCGTATAAATCTCCAGAATTCAACATCATTTTTTATGAGTAGGTTTATTTTGTGTTGCATATTATCAGCTCTTTCATCTCAGACAGAAGCTCTTTTCTTTCACATCAAAGCAAGACCTTTACCCTGAAATGCTTTGTGTCATTTTTGCTCCCGCTTAAGTTATCACTGAGGTAAACTAGATTCCTCCCTGTCACTGTCCTACACCATACACCTGTCAGAAGTTTGGAATTCTAATGACATTGCTGACATTTTTCACAGAATATTAAAGATTGGCAAAATAGTAGAAAAACTATATCATAGCACAGTAGTCATATCACACTTTGATATTTGGTGCAATAACTAAGGAAATACACAACCTCACCAAACCAGTGTCTCTTGGCAGCTCCAGCTTTATATAATGTGTTCTTTAAACAGGAAGATGCACTGCTGGGTCTCTTGTAGGACTTCAACAAGCAAAATATATCATACAATAAATGTGCGGGATAATTACATGGCACAGTGCACACTAACTAGACAAGCAACAGATCTTTAGTGGAAACCATTGCAAACATTTTCCGAAACCTTTTGAACAAACGACCCCAATGGTCTGAAGTTCCTGTGGCCCCGAGCCTCAATCACACTACATTTTTTTAAAGCTCCACTCTGTGTGATTCAGCCCCCTGACCCCCCCTCTCTTACCCCTCCATTCCCAAGCATGTATTAGAGCGTACGGAGGCTGTCACGAACCCGTAGCGTACTTCAGAACTTACATTCACACTCCCTTGCTTTTTCTGTGCAAAATAATAAGTATGATCCTCCATCGTACAAAATTTGAGATCTTAAACTTGTTAGCCAGCACCAACAACTTCACAGCCAAGGGAGTGGGCTCACTCCCAATTTTGCCTAAGAACACATCCACGAATAAAGTATGGTACCAAAACATACTCCGAGAGCAACTTCTCCCATCTATCCAAGAACAGTTTGGTGATGAACAATGCCTTTTCCAGCATGATGGAGCACCGTGCCATGAGGCAAAAGTGATAACTAAGTGGCTCAGGGAACAAAACGTCGACATTTTGGCTCCATGGCCAGGAAACTCCCCAGACCTTAATCCCACTGAGAACTTGTGGTCAATCCTCAGGAGGCGGCTAGACAAACAAAAACCACACAAATTCTGACAAACTCCAAGCATTGATTATGCAAGAATGGGCTGCCATCAGTCCGGATTTGGCCCAGAAGTTGATTGACAGCATACCAGTGCGAACAGCAGAGGTCTTGAAAAAGAAAGTCAACACTGCCAATATTGACACTTTGCATGAACTTAATGTAACTGTCAATAAAAAGCCCTTGACACTTATGAAATGCTTGTAATTATACTTCAGTGTACCACAGAAACATCTGGCAAAAAGATCTAAAAACACTGAAGCAGCAAACACTTGTCATTCTCAAACCCTTTGGCCACGGCTGTAGATATAAAGGGCTCATTCTAAGCTTATGAAAGCACAGTGCCTCATAGTTACTGCTAATTTTACACTAATGAAAACATAAATCTTACAGAGTGGACCTTTTAGTCCATTTTATTATGTCATTAGAATATGTATGTGTAATGTAAATGAGTAAAAAAAAAAAAAAGGAATGTTTCTCACTCTGACTTACCAGTCTAGCAGGTAGTGTTATGCTGTTATCGTAAAAGCACTGATGTGGTAACATGAGCAGCATTGTTCACACGCACATTTGCATATATGAGGTACAGCCGGAATTATAATTATAAACAACCTTTAATACATGGAATGCAAGAGATAAAATATCCCTGTCTGTCCGGTTTACTGTTGCACTGTAAAATGTTTAATATTATTAACCACAGTAATGCTAAACATGTTGACAAGCTCCGTCTCTCTTTAAAACTTTCCACAGTCGCAGTGATTGTCATGAGCTAAGTATCAATTTGAAAAATCTGACCAAGAATATTCGCTAATCTAGAAAATCCAGAAGACTTGTACACAAAACAGTACTTTTGGAATGTTGGAAGGTGATGAGAGGTTTTTAACACTGACTTTTACATGATAATGGGTTAGTGTTAATGCTCAACAGTCTGTAATAGTACATTATTAGGAGATTTGATACACAACACTTGTTTGTTTAACGGAGGTAAAGTTGTTCATTTTTATTGCCGAACTCCGGTAGGTTTGTGTGTCAGGATAGTGAAGAGGCTTAAGCCTAATGTACAGATAATTTTAATGTGGCTTTTCTGAATGTGACTCCTAGTAACATTTCAAATTATTAGCACATAAACTCTGTATTCAATATTTCAATCTTTCATTTGTAAAACAATTGAATGAAACACAAATGAGATCAGGAGTTTCTCTCATGACTCCATTTGTAAATCCAGCGACCCTGCATGGGGCCCCGACCCTTCGTTTGGGAGCCCCTGCTCCACAGAGTCAGGCCATTAAAGTGACACTCCAAGAAAACTCTCAAGCATTGGAGTTAGTGACCCAGGATTGTGATGCGTACCTGGAGGCGGAGTCATGTCAGATGACACAGAGTTGATTAACCCCTGCTTTCTGGTGCCACACAAGGCTCAGTACTCAGCCCTCTCCTGTTTTTCCATCTGTACCCTCTAGAACGTTAGGAGCAATCTGAGTCGTGAACCACTTCAGCACTGTAAATATGCTTGGAAATCTGAATGACAAAACAAGCTGTTCTTTCCCTCCACATACTGCCAAAACAAACACAGCAGACTGACAGTGTGACTACCACGTTACAAAGACATAGGAGTGACCAAACTTATGGTACCACTCCTTGTTTATCTATAAAAAAGCAATGAAATATTGCGCTCATTGTGTTTGAGAAAGTGACGGTCGTACCATGAATCAAAGCGACCAGACAACAGCTTTGTCATTTGCATGCAAATGTATTGACAAATATATCTTCCGTATTTCACACAAAAACGAAAGAAAAATACAATGCCTTCCCTTTCGACATAAATGAACAAGAACAGGAGAAAATAACATGATTCCCAAAACAAATGGCTCCCCTGCAGTTTCCAGGATGCTATAAAGGACACACTTATCACATATTTAAGTGCAAAAATCCTGTGATACCTATAGCTCTACTGTATGCAAAGAAGCTGTTAAAAGACCACTATGTAGGATTTAGGTTGATATATTAGCAGAAATGGAATATAATATTCATAAGTATGAGTTCATTAATGTATAATCACTTGCATTAAAAAGTCATTAATGTATAATCACTTACTAGGTAAGCTTAGAATGAGCCCTGTTTGATCTATATAGGGAGTAGGTCCACTTATACGGAGCGGCCATGTTGCAGCTCTGACTTGTTGAGGCATGGACTCCACAACAGCTCTGAAGGTGTGTTGTGTTCTCTGGCACCAAGACGTTAGCACGAGATCCCTTAAGTCCTGGAAATTGCAAGGTGGGTTCTTCATGGATTGGACTTGTTTGTCCTGCACATCCAAGAGATTGACATCTGGATGTGTCAAATGAACATCCACATGAACGCCGGGACCCATGGTTTCCCAGCAGAACATTGCCCAGAGCATCTCACTGCCTCTGCTGGCTTGCCTTCTTCCCATCCTGCAATCAACTGAATTCCCCATGATGGATCTTTAAATATTTACACATGCCAAGTACAAATTTGCAAGTACCTAAGATAAACAAATTACGTAGTTAGAGTATACAAAGTTCGAAGTCTGGCATACAGTATAGTTGAAGAAACGTTATAGCATATATACAAGGTTCAAAGACTAGCATAGAGCAAACGTCCACAATGTACAGAACTAGAATAAAGCTAAAATACACAAAAGGGTATCAGGTTTCAAGAGAGACAGACATGCTGAGTTCAAACGTGAATGCTGGTGGCATTCTCCATTTTATATTCTTCTATATGTGTCTGGGGGTGTAACAATCCACAGATGTTCTCAAAAAAGGGTCCCATCTTATCTTGGGTTTAAAACTAAAGGAGATTAGTCTGAAAATAAGCACTGAAAATATTAGTGGATTCTTTTCTGAATAGAGAAAACGCTTGCGATGCATTTTCCTTAGGGAACACTCTATCCAAACTGTGTGTGTCCATGGCAAAACAAATAGAGGACTGGCATATTCAGACTGTTTTGACAAATTTAAAGATGGGTAAAAAGTGACTAACAAAGAAAGGGAAAGTCTCAAACTGTCAAACAGAAGTGGGAATGTTTTTTAGTGGGCCAGGAACGAGCAACTATATACAGGCAAGGACGGTGAAGATTATATGTAACTGGGTTAAACAGAGTCAGATGTCTTGCTGATGTGGCATTTTGCAGAGGTGTTTGCAGTCTGTTGTCAGCTATGCCTTCTATGTGTTGCTGTTTCTTATGGTTTCTTTTGCTCACATATGATGGCATGAAAGGAAAAGTCAGGACACAGAGCGAGAGAGCGAGAGAGAGAATATATATGGCGGTGTATAATGGCTTGCTGTTGTCAGTTGAGTTAATGAAGCTACAAAGATTAATTATGAGTTCTGCTTTATCAAACACCCACACAAGGCAGAAATATGGCGTCTCATTAAAATATCCAATTACCAAGCTGGCAAAAGTACAACAGTACCGCCACCCCCCCTGCCCCGTATCGTCAGCCTCTGTGCTCTCTCCTGCGATGAGGATGTGCTGTACCCTCCTGCAATTACAGCTACATTTATTCTTTTGGCAGGCAATTTTATCCAAACTGACTAACAAATGAAGCAGTAAACAATCCAAGCATTTACCCGTGTGCTGAGCTGACAGGGACAGGAGTGGTGAGGAACTGAAAAGTATGAGGGAAATGTTGGACAGTTTGTTCCACCATCACAAAAACACATGAGAAAAGAGTCGAGACACAGACTTATTGCCAGGCAATGTTCACTTCCAGACCGTAGGGACTCCATTAGGTTTCATAAGAAGTTTCCTTGGTTACCCTGTGCGAAAGCATCAGGAAAGTGTACGACATGCAATTAGCTCCAATAAGCCATTAGAGTGATTAAGAAGTATGGATTATTAGTGGTGCATGCTTTGCTTGATTAGACATGCTGCTGCATTTGGGATTCTCTGCTCTTGTCAAGCATACATGGGTTGCATATTGTAACATTTGCAGTCTAATGTTCTTAATACTGGATTTGGTAGATTTTTGTAGCAACATGGAGGTACAGCAGATAGCTCCAGCGTCTGCGGTTTGCGCGTAAGCTCATGTTCCTGTCTGTTCGGAGTGTTCCGTGTTCTCCCCATGTCCACACCTAAAAGTACTAGAACAATTCCATTAAAAAAATCCCTACAAAGAATCCACCAGCTGGAATGTCAGACACACCAACATCAGTGTCTTGGAGGAGGCTGACAATTAGGAAGAAGCTAGCTCAGACAGAAACATCTGGAAGAAATCCATCCAAGATGCCACCATAAATTAACAAGATAGAGGAAAAGCAGCTGCTTCATAAAGAGCAGAAAACCAACGAGGTCCAATAATCAGCCACGCCATGCCAGATATATTAATTTATGGGTCGATTCTGATTATCTTTATATATATATATATATATATATAGCCTTAGTAAATAAATTCTCAGCGCAGGTAATTAGTTATAATTGTAAAACAAACTGCCAGTGTGTCAAGTTTCACATGAGCAATTTGTGTAACATTTCAAATACTCATGAGCAGGCAAATACGAACTTGTTCAGTATCATTATAAAAAGAGCTGTGCAAACAAAGAGACAATTACATGCTGGAACCCGCTTAGTTCAAGTTTGTTTAGTCAGAAATATTAAACCTCTATTACACCTGCTGAGGGCAAACAATACAACAGCAGTTGTTCTACTATGCAAAGCAACCACACACACACACACACACACACGCACACACACTGCAAAGGCTACGTGTCACAAAAGAGAATATATAACTTAATTAAAGACATATGGACGGACCAGAATCTATAAATCTGTAATCCCTCACATTCATAACTACACACGTGTCCTATTAGTTCGCAATTAGTGAATAACAATCTAAGATTATTTACAGTTAAATAATGACAAGGCACTCTAATTATTCCCAAACAATAAAATAAAAACCAAGGCCATTTCTTCAAAGAGACAGTGTGTTAGTCAGTGTGTGACTTTAGTGTTGACTTTTCTCAGATCCATTATCTGTGTAACACTTACCGGCTCAGCTTAGCACATGAAAATGTCTCTAATTAACTCCTAAAATTAACTTGGAGACATTTACAGATGCTGTTTTAGTAGTTTTGAGAGATATTTAAGACATCCCACTCACAACGCTAAATGCAGCTTCATTAACAATTTTGCTTTGGGTTTTATATGTTAAGTTGATTTGTCGTATACTACAGCAATCTTGAATTCTGGATTGTGATTGGTCGGAAGGTGTTGATTGATATTTCTAACAGCAGCTGTGACAGTAGTGCAACTGCACATCACAGGTTCATATAAATTGCACTCGTTCTTAGATGTTATTGTTTCAATAGCAACAGGTCATTCACAGGGACTCATACAGTGACTGCGTTGCATAAACAATAAAAAAAATAGAATAATCACTGATATGGTGAAGTTTTCTGTAAGGAGAGCTTTATCTAACGTTGAAAGGAAGGAGTTTCCAATGTCAGAGCTTTGTAACAGTCAGAGGTAAAACTGCAACTTTACTTATAAATTTTTCTTATTAACTTCAAGAGAGTGGAAAAAGAGAGGCTGGTGAGGGAACGTAATCATTTTCAAATTGTTGTGGTATAAGAGGAATAAAACAGATGTGTTGTTATAGGAAAACAGTCAACTTTTTATAATCAACGAGTACATACTGAGTGCTGGGAAAGGCTCAAAGAGAGAGAGAGAAATCAGCAATTCCAATTAGAATGAACCAAATCACACAGACTCTGAAAATAAACTATTTGGCATTTTGGGAAAACCAAACTAAGCTCCAGAGTAAAATGCAGTGTTACCTGGTCCTAAACAGACAGTACACCTTGGCAGATTATCTGAGCTCGGTGACTGATCCAAAACTGAGGAACACCTTGACGAAGTACAGACTCAGCGAGCACCTGCTGGCCATCGAGACGGGCCGACACACACAGTCCTGGCTGCCCCGAGAGAAAAGGGTGTGCCAGCAGTGCACACTAAATAAAACTGAGACACAGCTGCACTTCCTCACTGAATGCACCAAATATAACCACATTCGAACCAAATTTTTCACCAAACTTAACAAAATCATCCCCAATTTTACCTGCTGCCTCTCAGACCCTGACAAACTGCCCCACTTACTGTTTGAGCACAGAGAGAGCTGCACACTAGCAGCACAGTACACACACACCTGCCACCAGGTGAGGAACAGTGAGTGAACACCACGCCTACTGTTCCTTTTATTTTTTTTTTTTGAGTTTCTCTGGGTATTACCACTAGCACAAGAACTCAATAAAAATAACAGCAAGTTCCAGGAGATAAAGAAAGTCAAACATTTTTTATAAATAAGTGTTCAATAAAGACACTGAAGTGGTTTAAATAAATAAAGGCGGCGATGCGCGAGTGCGCTTTAAATGAGCGGTTAATGAGTAAAGCTGCAGCTCCACTCCACAGCTCAGCGCCGCGCTTCTCCTTCATGTTCTAACAGTGAGACAGGAAACGCCATGACGTCGGCCATCTTTAATCTCCAGCTCTATTTAAAATCAGCCCATCAGTACAGTCAATGTGCCTCATTAGCATTTGCAGTCTGGCTCTCTCTCTCTCTCTGTCTCACTCTCTCTCTGTCTCACTCTCTCACACATGCACACGCCCCCACACACAAAGGGTGAAACTCCACCTGTGAAGCTAATCGTGATGATGGTGTACGTTGCTCCATTTCCTAAACACACTGAAGGAGAGACGGTAAAGGAAACATTACACTGCATGATTAATGTAACACTCAGAGACACCAGATCTCCATGACCCCACACGCATTACCCATAAGGCCATGTGAGCGACGCGCTTCTCAGGCCGCACAGCATCGCAGCATCGGGTTTATTAGCAGGGAGATTAATACAGAGGGAGGAACATGGGCGAGTGTGGGAATGTGTGTGAGGACGAGTTTACACTGATGAGGTCTTTAATCCTCTCATGAGAACACCCCCAAGCACGGTGTTTGTGCCCTCGTCAGAAACCGTTTAACACTCCAGCTGTGAGGTGAGGTGTTTTCCCCTCACACAAAGACGTCACGTCACACCGGTCAGTGTCTTTAAGCCGTGTGAGTGAGGCGAGTGTGAGGAGAGTTAGTGTTAGAGTTATAGAGCAGGTTTGGTTCTGCGCTGAGCCGTAATTTGCTCAGTTTCATCAGCGACTCCACGCCCCTTCACCTTCCACGTTAGTGAAGGCTAACACGTGCTTCCCCTGAGACACGTGAAGCCTTATGCTCGTGCAGCGTTAAACACACGTGGAGTATGGAATCGTCTGCCCTCTTCTGCATGCATCAGCTCACACCGGCTGTGATTGGCTCATATCACAGTGACTGACAGGGGGAGAGAGAGTCTGCCTCCACAGTGGTAGGATGGCCATATTTTGATTTTTCAAAAGAGGACATTGGGGGCAGGAAGGCGGCACGGGGCAGACAGACTCCCGCAAAATTAATGGCAAAAGCCAAATCCTGCAGTTCTGGCGAGTTAAAAATCCCGGCCAGGTGCGGTTTTAGTTCTCAAACAGAGGACATGTCCAGGAAAAAGAGGATGCGTGGCCACCCTGAAAATGGATAAGATGTCTAAGCGACACGCTTCTACACTTCCTAATACATGTGACTATGAGTTAGTAGTCCTGAACAGGGATAATGCAGCACGTCACTAGCAAGCTAATGCTAACTAGTTCATCTTAGCTGATAGAAAGTTTGTCACTCTGAAGATTTCTGATGTCTGATTGTTAGCTATTAGACCTCCACAGTCACGCGGTCACTTATTGCCCTGTAGGATCAGACACAGACAGGTGAGTCATGTTAGCATTAGGGCAGCCTGTCACAGGTCTGTGAGGAAAAGCCAGAAGACACACAGCCTGAGAGGAACTTTGGCTCCTCGTAAATGATTCTCACCTCTCACATTACTTATCCATATCTTTTCTGAAGATTTCATCCTTTGGGAAGTGCTGAAACCTGCGGGGGAGCTGAACTTCCCGGACATCGCGCTCTGTGACACTGTTACTCGCAGATATTAAAACCTAATAAAACACCTACAATAAAAAGCACTAGCTAGGATAGCTGACTACCCCTCGCCGTCACTTCATACTGCTGTTACTGCCCCAGATGTAATGAGACCTGTTTTCTGGCTTGGTCATGTGACCTTCGACATAAAGACTGTTGTTTCTGGAGGGAAAATTATCATCTAGTGTAAATCACTTACAATCCAAAACACATTAAATGTTAAACCCCACACTGCACTACTGACTGCATCAAACTGGTGTGTGTGTGTTGTAGTGACAGGATATGGTGGTCAGGAAGTTGAACCAAATTCACACACTCACTCACACACTCACTCACACACTCACTCACACACTCACTCACACACTCACTCACACACTCACTCACA
>JAQMYM010000012.1:673621-685978 GCA_030014255.1 Parauchenoglanis ngamensis | reverse complement strand
TTTTTGTCAGCTGCTGAGCAGCCTGCGTACCACGCTGTAAGGCCGTACGTGATGATGCTCTCTATGGCAGAGCTGTATAAAGTCAACATCAGTTTACGGTTTATGTTGTTTTTTCAGGACACGGAGGAAGTGCAGGCGTTGCTGTGCCTTCTTTACAGTGGCCATGGTGTTTGTGGACCAGTAGAGGTTTGCCAGAGATGTAAATTCCAAGAAATTGAAAACTATGGACAATTTCCACGCAGTCCCCATTTATGATGACAGGTTGATGGTCAGCTCTACTCTTCCTGAAATCCAGGATCAGTTCTTTAGTTTTCTTTGTTTTTAGTAACAGGTTGTTTGATGAGCACCATAGTGTCAGTTTGCTGATCTCATCTCTGTAGGCCGACTCATCCCCTCCTGAGATGAGACCAACCATGGTGTCGTCTGCGAATTTGATTATGGAATTAGTGGGGTAGAAGGGTGAGCAGTCGTATGTGTAGAGTGAGTATAGTAAGGGGCTTATCATGCAGCCCTGCGGGGAGCCGGTGCTGAGAGTGATGGTGGAGGAGAGGTGAGGGTCCAGTCTGACAGACTGGGGCGGTTAGTAAGAAAGTCCATGATCCAGCAACAGAGATGGGAGGAGAGACCAAGGTGAAGCAGCTTCTTGATGAGTATGTCCGGGATAATTGTGTTAAAGGCAGAACTGTAATTAACAAACAGCATCCGGACATAGGTCTCTCTGTGTTCAAGGTTTTGTAGAGCTGAGTAGAGAGTGATGGTGATGGCATCCTCTGTGGACCTATTTTCCCTGTAGGCAAATTGATGGGGTCAAGGGTGGGAGAGAGGCTGGTCTTGATGTGCTTCAGTATCAGTCTCTCAAAGCACTTCATTACAATAGGGGTGAGGTCGATGGGTCTGTAATCATTTAGGCTGGTTATAGTGGGCTGCTTGGGGACCGGAACAATAATGGCTGATTTGAGGCAGGGCGGAACAACCGCATTTCAGAGTGAAAGATGAGTTAAAGATATCCCTGAAAACACCGGCGAGTTCATAGGCACAGGCTCCGAGTACCCTTCCAGGGATACTGTCTGGGCCAGCGGCCTTCCTTGGGTTCACTGCTTTAAACAGCTCTCTCACTTCATATTCCTGCACAAACAATGTCTGGGTGCCTGTGACAGGGTTGCATGTGTGAGAGGGTAGAGTATTCGCCTCAAATCTAGCAAAGAGGCAATTAAGCTCCTCAGCTAGTGCAGCAGTGCCTTTTGAGTCAATAACGTTGCCTCTGAAATTAGTGATCTGCTGTAGTCCCCGCCACACCCGCCTGGTGGTGTTCTCTGTGAAATGCTCTTCTATTTTATTTTTGTGGACCCGTTTAGCCTCTCTGATGCCTCTTTTAAGGTTGGCTCTTGCAGTGCTGTAGAGGGCCATGTCCCCCGATTTGAAGGCAGCATCACAGCCTTTGAGTAGTACTTGGACCTTCTTCGTCATACAGGGCTTCTGGTTGTGGTAGACCCGAATGCGTTTCCTTACGGTGACAGTATCGATGCAGCAGAAAATGTAGAACAGAACAGTTTGTGTGTATACTGTCAGGTCATAATTTCCAAAGACATTCCAGTTTGTTCGTTCGAAGCAGTCACGTAGCTGGAAAAGGGCTCCTTCGGCCAAGTCTGGACGGTCTTTGTGGTGGGCTTTGACCGTCTCCTGATAGGGGTGTAAGCTGGTACCAGGAGCAGACAGATATGTTCGGATAGACCCAGGTGTGGAAGGGGCACGGCTCTGTATGCTTGCTTGATGTTTGAATACGCATGATTGAGTATATTTCCTCCCCTCGTAGGACATTTCACAAGTTGTGTGAGTCTTGGGAGAACAGTCTTTAAGCAAGCTTTATTAAAGTCACCAGTAATGATGTGTACACCTTCAGTGTATAATTTCTGTTGTCTGTTTATAGTGTCATGCAGATAGCTAAGAGCTGTGCATGTGTGTGTTAGCGTCTGGGGGAATGTAAACGGCCGTGGTGATCACTACCATCAACTCTCTCGGCAGGTAAAAGGGTCTGTGCAGGACTGATAAAGACTCTAAGTCCGGTGAGCAGTGCTTATCTATGTTGCGACTCTCTAAACACCAGTCATTGTGGACGTATATGCAGAGACCGCCACCCCTGCTCTTTCCGGAATCCGAGTTGCAGTCCTAACGATGTAGCGTGCGGCATGCTAGCTGCACCGCGGCATCGGGGATTATTAGATGTAGCTACGTCTCCGTCACAATAATCACACAGCAGTCCTGTACTGACTTGTTGGCAGTAATGAGAAGTTCCATATCGTGTACCTTGTGTGTGATGGACCTGGCATTTGAGAGGAATATACTCGGAATAGGTGGTTTCAGGGGTTGTTTTCTTAGCCTGGTGAGTACGCCGCCTCTACAGCCACACTTTATCTTTCTCTTTCTCCGCCGACTGCGCCGCTTAGCAGTCCCGACAACAATCCACGGCGAACCAGCAGGTCTCGCAATGTCCACAGGAATGTTGTGATTCTGCTGGAAATTCGCTGTTACAGGCATTGTGGATAATTAATAAGTTCCTGACGATTGTAGACAAACTTTGTGAGACAGAGTTCAAACACGTCTGCCAGGGAAAACACGAAAAGAAAACATAACCAAACTGGTTGGTGAGAAGCCGCTGCACACACGCGCGCCGCCATTATCATTACTTATACTTTTTAATTCAGTGTTTTCAGGTACGTGTGCAGCTCTCATCACAATCATATGCATTTCAAGTTCTCTTACTTTACTATTGCAGCACATCCATGCAGGATTCTAGGCCAAGCTAGTTTCACTCACTGCTGCTGCTCTCTCATTGCATTTTGTCTTATAAACCATATTATCGTCATTTCCTGTCCACAGTATGGCCACCAGCCAGTATAGTGTTCAGTTGTGTATGTGTGTGGTGGGGGGACTCAAGTGGATCCAACACACCATGATTTTTCATTCCGATATCAATTGAATGTTTATTTTCAAACTTGCAGGCTTTTTTTTTTAGCAATTTCTCAAAAATACATTATCCCAGTGCAAAGTACCAAAATAAAAACATCTTTCATGAAGGTAGAGAGAGCGGCTGAAAACTCTATTGCCTTTATTGCCTTAATTACAGGTACTCAGGTGCAGTGACCAGTATACACACTAGGGGTGGTATTAATATCTCATAAATATCCATTAAATCCATTAAGTATCCAGGTAAGTATCACTAGAGTAGTGAACGTAGCCAAAATGAACAATTATAACACAAGTCAAAGGAGATTAATTATCCAAAGGCACCGACACAGGGTATAAAAATTATACTTACCATCATATTCCCAAAATTAAAGAATCACTATACTCAGACTATACTTACCAACACCTCCAGGGTATAAAAGCAAAAATATACTCAAACTATACTAGGCAACAGCTCTAGGGTATAAAAGAATCACTATACTTAAACGATACTTACCAACACCTTCAGACCTCAATATTCAATATGAGTATATCAATATTCAAACTGTACTATAGCCCTTGTTACAGTGTTTCTTGTGTCTGTAGGATTTTGCCGTGTCCACCGTGCCTGTATCTGCTGGTACTCGTCTGAAGAACATCTGCTCAATGGGGGGTCCTGAGACCATCATCTTTAGTAATAGTGAGGGAGCGAGGCGGACACTGAAGGTGAGTGTTTATGGGCGGGGGCTGATGGAGGTATGGTGGGGGGTCCTGTACAAGTAGGACTCCTGGATTTAGGGAACCTTTAATGTTAACTGTGTTTGATAAATGTTAGTCAAAAATGTTGGAATTTAATGGAGTTTTTTCCACACATTATGATTAGTGTTTACTGAGTGATGAAATAAGAACACTTAATGGTACAGCACTCAGACTGAGTGTATCTAAGCCTAATCTCATTTCGTACATCAGGTTCCATTAGAGCAGACCCTGACCCTGGTGTCTACTCACACACTTTCACGTATGTGTGTGTGTGTGTGTAGTTGTAGTAACAGTAGATGCTGCTGCTGATGTAATCCGATCATGAACTCCGCCCCCATTCCATGTTATTTCCTCATTCGCTTTAAGAGCAAATTGTCTGATTCCACTTCAAAGTGTGTTTAAGGAACATCAACCTCAAATTACATCTCCACACTTTCCTCTCAGATGTAGTCCATCAGAAGAGATTTGTTTAATGTCTGAGGCTTGCTTCTTTCGTTTTGGAGCTACTATATTAGCGGTTGCTAACAAGTAATGGAAGTCTATCTCATCTGAAGTACTTTCACGGATACATTCACGACACTGCAAATTAGCGTAATCTCAATTTACGCAATCTTAAAATGGAAGGAAAATAGGAAGACTCAAAATGTATTTTTAAACTTTAACCAAAACGTATCCAGTTTTCTTCTACATGTCCACAGAGGGGGGAAATTGTTCCCTATGTACTGTTAAATACACTGTTTAAGGGGAAGCCATTTACAATTCTCAGTGGACAAATTGTACTTCTTTGTGGATGGTGCACTACAATCTTCATCGTAGTCTCTAATCAACTATCAAGTGTGCCTCCTATTGGCTGTAATGAAAGCCTGCAGCCACAGCAGCCCTTTATGGATGAGCTTGAAGAACGTCTATGAGATTAACTCGGTGTTTTTTTGAAGAAGAGAAAGGTGATTTACATGGCAGCGACATCTAGTGTTCAAACCAGGAACTTGATTTTCACCATGCCTTAAAGCAAACCAACAGGGCGGTACAATGGATGCACCACATAAATGCATTTAAAAATGTGTAATTCGTGATATGTTAACATTTTCCGTAAGGTGGTGTTTGTGTAACATGTACAGAAGGAGTCTCCAGTGTCAGCGCTTTGTAACAGTCCGAGGTAAAGCTGGAACTTGAGCTTTTCCTGTCTTCAGAACAGAGGGGTTTCAGTTTTGCGGTTTCTCGATAACACGACAAGCTGCGATTTTTGTCTCGTTAACTCCAGGAGAGAGAATAAAGAAAGGCTGATGAGGGAACAACTGTTTATAGCTCCTGTAGCATAAGTGAGAGCAGGAACTAGCTAACATTAAAATTATAAATGGATAAAAAGGCGTTCTCGATAAATAAAATATTGTAATTGTTTGCAAATTGAATAAAACACGCCACGCTTTCATTGATTATTTTACTGTAACAGCCCACTCAGTGTTGTGCGTGTGGTGTCTCTGTAGGTGATGGAGCAGTTGACTGATCATCACTATGACGTGTTGTCTGTACCAGAGGATGCCGCTGCTAACTGTGTGTACGTGCGCAGCGCAGGTGAAGCGGACTATCTGCTCCACCCCACGAAGGACGAGTGTCCCAACAGTGTCTCTGTGAGTTTCACTTCACTCTCGCACCACACACTGAAACCTCAGAGGCAGAGGAGAGGATTTTCATACCTTACAGGAGTCTTTTTTTCTTTTTATATAACCTGTACCACAAAATATTTCACCTCAGTCAGGTTCAGTCCTTTCTCTCTCTTTCAGTCTGTCTCTTTTGTACCAGAGATGACACGTGACTTTAACAGTATGTAAAATGCTTGGTTTAGCACTGATAATTTTCGTCCATTGCAGTGTAAACTTGCGTATTGTATTAAAAAAATCATTAAATGATTGAGAGGAACTGATGTGAATCTGTAAATGAGGACATTTTGGAAGGAAAACCTCCAAGAAAGAAGAAAAATTGTTAACTGTTGGCATTTCTGTTCCAGTGATGAGAACCACACTGCAGTATAAATGTTTACGCAGTAATTAGTCTTCTGAAGACCCACCAAATCTGCCAGTTATAAAGCACAAACTGGATCAAAAAGAATTAGTCATGCTCACAATTGTTATTTTCTCTACTTTTGCAGGCCTTCCAGAAGTTTCAGGGCTACAGCCTGCTCCCTACAGGGTGCAGTGAGGCCTCCAAACTCGGGGGGGCGCTCTCATCGTTCTGCCTGCTCATCAACAGGAAACTCCCTTACTAACAGTGCAGCGTCTGCATTCATCTGCCGCTCCACCATGCATCTGCGACACACAGAAAACATTCACTGGCTCGCTGCACAAGTTTTATACATCATGTTTCCGCCCTCCATGTTCCTGTATGTACGTCAACAAATAAAAAAATGAATCATTTCTGCACATCGTTTACACTGTCTAATGATCATGGTGGTTCCTCTACTCAACAAGAACCCTCAAGAGCCCCTTCAGAGTTACAGTGCTAAGATAGCTAGCTTATCTAGGTCATGTATGTCAGGTTTTGCGGCTGAAATAAAATGTTGGTAATTACTTTAGTGTTTCTTACAGTAGGATGTCGACTAGCTTTATATGATGTTCAAAGGAAATATACTTTATAAATTCACGTTGGGTTTTTTTGGATCAGAGTAAAAACATTTGCATTCTTCAGGATAGGAACATGAGTGAGAACCAAACAAGAAAGCATACTGGGAACATCAACTTACCCAGAAGTCTTTGCAAGCTGGTCATGTTCTTCCGTGGGGATCGATTTAAACAAAAACAAACAAAACTTCAGTTTTCAGTGTTCAGTTTGTTTTGCCTAATTCCTTAACATTACCTGAATCATTAAAAGGAAACTATTTCAATCATTTTAAATTCTGTATTTTCCCAGTTAGGGGATACTATATATAAAATCTAGTTTTTTAATCTAAAATTAGCTAGCATTAACATGCAGTTGTTTTCCTTGTGAAACACTAATACAGTATTAGAAGGATGTGGTGCTAGTGTAAACACACCTGACCTTATCTTTAGTAAACTTCCTGAATTAGAAAGTAAAATTCCCAGTTTAAGGCTTTACTGTATTGTAGTCCGTTACCTCACTTCCAGGTTTGTTCGTGTAATTCCAGGGATGTCAGAAATCTGATTTGGGCTTCTTGCTTGGATGCTGACAAACATCACACTTTGCCAATATGATGTAAAAACTCAGAACATGTTGTTTATTTCATATTTGCATTTTGGCTAATCATGTTCAACCATCAGAGTTGTGATATGTTGCAAAACTCCAGATCATGTGCTTTTGTTTGACATTCAAAACTTGCATCAGCAACAAAATGATGCCCTACAAGCTGCAAACATCACTGAAAACACCTATTAAAAAGTTTTAATTTTCTTCACATGTGATACAGAAGCACTAAATCTCAGATGTGGACACCCTGGCCTGAAGGCTAGGTTAAAGGTTGCCGGTTCGATTGCCCTAGACATGAAGGAAATAACATGTGAGCGCAACTGAACAGCACTTTCCTTCCCTCTACATCCACAGCTGAAGTGTCCATGAGCGAGGCACCGAACCCCAAACTGCTCCTCATACTACAGCATGTGGATGCCCACTGCTCTGGGCATGTACACTCACCTTACTCTGTGTGTGTGTGTGTGTGTGTGTGCGCTGCTTGGATGGGTTAAATGCAGAGTCTAATTTTCCCTTGGGGATCAATAAAGGATCCAGTATGATGTTATTTTCCAATAACAGTATCGCAAGGAATACAGTACTTTTACACCACAGGAAATTAGTTTTAAATTAATTGCATGACAATACATTTTTATCCATTTATAGTTACATTTAATGTTGTTCTATCCACAAAACTAGTTGCTGAGGGCTTATAAACTGCTGTAACAAGCGAAAACAGGAACCAACTTGTATTATGAATAGCTCAACATTTAGTGAAACTAAAGAGATGCACTAAATACATAGATATAATATACAATTACAACACTAATTGTTTAGTCCTACACTGGCTACTATTCTATTTATCCTTATAGATTATGGGATGGAACTGGATTAAAACATTGTTTCTCGCTGCTGAACACTGAATAGTTCCGTTTTGGACTGAAATCAGAGACAACGATGTGAAGTTTCTCCAAATTTATTTAATCTTTTAGTAGAAAGCAAGAGCAGTTTTAACGGTTGGACTTGGCCACTCTCTCCAGCTCGTCCTTCTTCTTGATGGCGTACGAGTTTGACGACCCCTGTGAAAAAATAGGCACAACTTTAACCACCATTAAGATGAAGATTAAACATGTAAATGATTTAGATTAATGGAAAGTGTCTGGTGTGATGGTGTAAGTGTGAGGAGTGTTTCTGAGCTGGTGATTGGCTGAGCGACGGAGAAGCAGCAGCCAATGAATAAGCAGAGAGTGATTAATCTGCGAGAACTATAGCACACCAGGACAACGGCCAAGTGTCAGGATGTGACTCTAGTCTCGCGCCGTCTTTAAATCCTGACTCATCTTACAGCAGATTTCCCACAAGGCCCTGCTGCATGACATCATATCTTTGGTTACCTTAGCGGCGTTGATGAGCTCGTCAGCCAAGCACTCAGCGATGGTCTTAATGTTCCTGAAGGCGGCCTCTCTCGCCCCGGTGCACAGCAGCCAGATAGCCTGACACACACACACACACACATTAATAACTGACTGTATAATAAGTGTTTACAGGTGAGATGAAATGTGGAGGCGGAGTCTCTGTATCTGAGCTTGTGATTGGCTGAGCAATGGGAAGCAGCAGTCAATGAACTGACAAAGATTTACTCTGCGAGTTCCGCATCATGCCGAGACCATGAGGAACGTCAGGACAGGACTGCAGGACTCGCTCAACATACACGTACATTTGAGATTTCACACTCAACTTCAAAAGGCAGGTAAAAAGTCTGCCATGATGTGCAGACTGAACCTGACTAATCAGCAGTGTTCGGCAAGCGCCGACCCTCAAAGTTACTGTTCCACTCAACAGGAAATAAAGGTTCCTCCTATGTTCAGCCTAACTTATGGGGTTCTCAGAATGGTTCCTGTGGTGAAAACACCCTTCCAGTGCCTGTCAATTGAACAGATTTCCAGAACCGCCAAAGGGTTTTATAAATCTGGGTGAGCTAACAGGAACTGACGCCAAGCTTCCTCGCACCCAGTTCTCATATCATGTGATATATCGGGTTCGGTCACCACCTACTGAGATTTTAAGGAAGATAAATAAAACCAATTTATATTTAAAATATGAGCAGGAAATATAGTTAAATTTCAATTTTACGGCCTAAAGAATACCAATGTGTGCTGGCGGGCACAGAACACCGACGCGTACACACCGCCACGCACGCGCGGACCACCGCCACGCCCAGACCACTAAAGCATACGCAGCACTGAAGCGTGTGGAATACAGGTGTAAATAACAGGTATCTGACGTTAACCAGGACAGTTTTACATAGACAACATTATTATAACTATATATGTCAAATACACAGACAATAAGATGTAATTGTACTTAAAGCTGCACCTGTTGTGTAAAGAAATTACTGTGTGGAATATTACTGATTCACCGCAGGCGTGTTTTTGGAACACCGGCGTCGTATACTCGTACCTGATGAGACAGAAAACCTTTTCTCCAGCTTCCTCCTAAGCTTTTTCAATTTTATCGTGCTCAACCAATCACAGTATGTACGAAACCAGATATTTCCATATCATCTCCCCGGAAGGTGACGATTGCGATGTAGTGTACAGAATCCCAGGCTCTCATGTTAGCGAGCTCCAGCCATAAACTCCTACCTGCTGAGGCACTTCAGGGGATCGGCTACAACTAAAACGGTCGCTCACTTTTTCGCTAACTAAAAAACTGAGATTTTCAGCACTGGGTCTTGGATTAAGTGTGTGAGGCTGTTTCTGGAGGATGGTTACGAGTGCAGGTGTTGTGCGTGTACCTGGTTGACCCTGCGGAGTGGGGACACATCCACGGCCTGTCTCCTGACTGTTCCAGCTCTGCCGATACGGGTGGAGTCCTCACGTGGGCCGCTGTTAATGATGGCGTTCACCAGAACCTGCAGGGGGTTCTGTAACACACACGGTCCGTCACGTCAGTACCGTATCAGTACGGTAAAAATCGACACACGTACACAATAACAAGACGATCTGTTTCTGAGCTGGTGATTGGCTGAGCGATGGAGAAGCAGCAGCCAATGAATAAGCAGAGAGTGATTAATCTGCGAGAGCTTTAGCACACCAGGACAACGGCCGAGTGTCAGGATGTGACTCTAGTCTCGCTCCGGAGAGGCTGGAAGCTGCTCAGGTCTATAATACACGCTTCAAAGATGACTCGGAGGAAAAATAAGTCAGAGTAGACTATGAGTACTAAGAGCTAAGAGCATGTGTGTGGAACGCTACGGCACAGTGTACGGAATAACAAACCCGCAAACAGAATGCTGAAGCAGGGCATGGAATTCTACCATAGTTTTCAGAACACGGCTTCACTGAACTACAGTGTACTTAACACTGCGCCAGAGTATGGAATACTACCAGGGAGTATGGAATACTGCAGTGTACTCAACAGCACTACAGAGTACAGACTGCAGCGTAGCGCGTGTTCGCCCGTACCTCGCCGGTGAGCAGGTGGATGATCTCGAAGGCGTGTTTAACGATGCGCACGGTCATCAGCTTCTTGCCGTTGTTGCGTCCGTGCATCATCATGGAGTTGGTGAGGCGCTCCACGATGGGGCACTGAGCCTTACGGAAACGCTTAGCGGCGTAGCGCCCTCCGGAGTGAGGGAGGTACTTGGCATACTTCTCCTTCACAGCAATGTAGTCCTGAAGTAGAACACAAAGAGGGGAAAAAACAACAAGGATTAGAGCCGAGCATTAACGAGCCACGCGCGAGGAGTGTTTCTGAGCTGGTGATTGGCTGAGCGATGGAGAAGCAGCAGCCAATGAATAAGCAGAGAGTGATTAATCTACGAGAGCTTTAGCACACCAGGACAACGGCCGAGTGTCAGGATGTGACTCTAGTCTCGCTCCGACATGCCCGGCAGCTTTCCAGTTACAGTTAACACACAGCATTCTCAGGAGCAGAGTCGGAAATCCTGTACAGAAACTCACCTGAAGGGAGATGTCGTTGATCTGCACATCGTCTGTGCTCCATTTCCCGAACAGCTTGATCTCGGGCGTCTCGGCCACAGCCGGCGCAGTCTCCCAGTCCGCCATACTGAGGAGAAACCAGCACACACAGGAGTCAGTCCAGCGACTTTACACCAGCATGAAGACAATCTGCAACCGTTATACCACAGGATGAGGCGTGCGGACCAAATTACAGCTCCCGATTCAATTTAAATAAACCTTAGAATGTGAAAGTGACACATTACATATAACTAGATACATTAGTATTTGATATATTGTGAGATTTTAATCCCAAATGAGTAGAAACCCTGACATAATGAAGGATAATGATCATACTGGGAGGCTGAGTAAACAGATTCAACATGACTGGAATGTTAGAAAGCGCTGCATCTGAGAAATGACAAAAAAACTGGCCAAAAAAATCAGCAATATGAATAAATTTGGGTCTGGAAATGTCTCTGTATGAAGAACATCAGTAACAGTAATGAGTTCTCCTGTTGCACGGCATAAAGAAACCCAGAAGGACATCCGTTATTATTTAATTACTTTTAGGAAACACCTCCATCTTGTCCCTGAACCGCAGCTTTTTCACCAGGCTGCCATGAAAAACTGCAGATACAGAGCTAATCTTAGCTCTGGCGTTGTGTGTGGAGAATTAGGCAGTCATATTAAACCAAACAAACCTAAACATGACCAAATATCTTGTAAAATAAAATGTTGAATAAATCCACATTTCTGTTAAATTCCGCTCGCGCCATGTTGACATGCTAACACAGGCCGCTATACCGAACCAGCAGGACAGATATTAGATAGTTTATAACATGCAAAAACAATTAGAAAAATAATACGTATTTCTACACACATATATATTTAAAATAACCCCCTGAGGATAAGTTTAAGCCGCTTCGCTACGGAGTTATCTGAGGTCTGAAATCAGGTTTTAACTCCAGACCCTAATGGCCGCCTCGGCGCGCTCGTGCTTCAGCTAATCTCCCACATTTTATCACTTTTTAAACACTCCTCTCTACAAATACTAACTCTGTGGAGACCTTCTACCTTTCGGAACACCTTTACAAACCTGAACGAGACCAAATTTTCCGTGTTTGTACTGTTTTAGACGCCAAAATGTACAATTATTTCTCACTCACTCGTGTCTGGAGTCCACACTGGCACTTCGCAGAGAGAGAAAAGGGCCTCGGAGCCGCGTGCACCACGAACATCCGGTCTCCCGCCGGAAACGGTCGTTTCAACGTCCGGTTTAGGTTGTGGGGAATTGTAGTTTTTTTTTAATGGTTCGACGACTACAAACTTTAATATCGTTTTTAAACAGTAATATCTTATGGTGATCTGTGAATTTAAGATCGTTTATCATTAACTAAATGTGCTTGGGAATCGCTAAGAGGGAATAGATAGGATATAATCTAAGATAATACATTATGCTAACTCTTTTCGGTCTTTTGTCACGCGCTCCCGCCACACATTGTATTTCTCACGC
>JAQMYM010000012.1:643110-666397 GCA_030014255.1 Parauchenoglanis ngamensis | reverse complement strand
TACTTTTAGGACTTGTGTGAAAATCTGATGATGTTTTAGGTCATATTAATGCAGAAATACAGAAAATTCTAAAGGGTTCACAACCTTTCAAGCACAACTGTATACGTGTAATCTTTCACCATGTGGGCGATTCGTAAAGTCTTATGTTTTTAAATTACATGTAATTTTGGACAATTCACTCTCTCTTTAAAAAGTGAACAATAAACCCATCTTAATTTTTTTTTTACAATCTGTCTATGTTTTTTTTTCACTTCCTTATAGGCTTCAATATCACTGCCCTTATCCCACACCCAGACTTCTACAATTCAACAATGAAAATAAAAACTTTTTTTTTTACTTTTAATGTATCTGAATTAAGTAATATTCAAATAAAAAAAACAACATTTTTGTATTTAATGTGAGTTATTAACTTTTTCTAAAACAAAATATAGCTGTCACACAGTATTCATTGTAATACTAAATACAAAATTAAGTGTAATTTGGAGGCATCATTTATTTCTTATATACATTTTTGATTATCCATTATTTTGCATTGTAAAAGCACTGTTTTATTTTGTGAGAGTTCAATAATAATGTTTCAAATAAATGTTTTCAAGTGAAGATTTTTCCACATTCATGTTCATTAATTGATATTTCCATCACGACACACATTAAAAACATTCTAACCATACATTAAACACTTCTAAACAATTTGTGAGGTTATATTCTACATGATGTAATAATACAGTTTATTTATTTCAAAACCGTGTCTACCCAAGCTAACATTATATTTCAGGTTGTGGTGGATGGACATTAGGCTGTTGGGTCCTTGTAACATTTAATTTCATTTCATTTACAAATGTATAATCATTGTAAAATGGTACCAACTCTGAAAACTAGTCAAATGTTATTATGGAGTGACATATGTCATACTAATTTTAAATAATAGTCATATATTTAGATGTGGTGAAAAAATGACCAGGTTACCTTGTGATGGCACTGCATACTCTCTTGGACCTTAAAACTAGACAAATTAGATAAACTTATGAGACAAGTGTGATTTTTTTCCCCTACAAGTTAACAAGGCCACAAGTTCTCCTAGTTGAAGAAACTTTGATGTATTACATTTTGTGTATGTTTACTATATTCCTGAATACAGGTTTTGTGCATTTCTGTCAGTGATGGGATTTGAAACCACAACGTAAGTACCGTGGTATTAATCCGTATAAAGTTTGAGATCGCCATCATTCTTTGCTATCAGGTGGATTAGCCTACTGATAGTTAGCTAACTATGCTAGCTGGCTAATGTCAGAGCCAACTTATCTGCTCAGTAAAGTCCAATGATTTCTAATTAAAAAAATTCCTTGTTGTAGTCTCATGATTTAAATGTGATGCTGAAAAGACAGAGTGTAACATTACTCGTATACACTTGTATATCACACACACACACACACTTCTCTTTTGGCTACTAGTGTTTGTGCATGATATCTCGCTGTTTTATGCAGATATTGTTTATCTGTCCTTGTATTCATTATTGTTTTCATTTAACATTTTAAGTGTGTTTAATCAGATGAGTATTAAATTTGATAAGACCATCTTATCTACATCATCTAGCTAGAAAACCTAACTTCACTGGACATTACTTGGTGCTAAGAGAATCCTGAGGCTTAACTCGAGAAACAAAATAATGTTTGCTTCACGTCAAACTGATGTACTATATTTCTTATTACAATGTATTGATCATACTTTTTTCACTAAAATGTGTGTAATTAAACAACAATGGCAGACCCCACTTTAATCAAAATACAAATTACACAAAAAAACAGACTACAGAAGTGTCACGGCGTGGCATGGTCGAGACACAGGTGCAGGATCGGGACACGGAGGTGAGAGCTGTACGGTGTTAATTAACACAATAGGCAACGGTACATAAACGGCAGGCAGTAGAGTAATGCAGAAACAGAAACAAGGTCGAGCGATCAGCAAACAGAGTCAAAGGGGTAATCCAAAAACAGTAATCCAAATACAGAAAGCAGGGTCAAACACAATATAACCAAAACACGGGACTATACGCTCGGCAGCCAACACCATGGCTAGTCTAACGCTTCGCCCTTAGGAAGCGCATGTGGCAGTAATTATAAACACAGCCAATCAGTTCCTCGATGAGGGACACCTGCCTCCCTCTGATTGGGCTGTAGGCTGGGAGCGGGTGCTCATGGGAGCTGTAGTCAGTGTGGTCTCCGTCGACAGGTGTGCGCGCTTCCACTCTGAGAGCGACGGAGATGAAAAGCATGGCGCTGAGTGTGCAGTAAGGAACAGGGTATGACAAGAAGAGTAAGGTTTGTGTTTTTTGTTTGTGTGTATTTATTTGCCCCAAATATTTTTACATTTACTACATTTTCCAGAGAGATTCTTCTGCTTCTTTTTCTTCTTTATTATTATTATTATTAGGCGGCACGGTGGTTAGCACTGTCGCCTCACAGCAAGAAAGTCCTGGGTTCGATCCAAGGGTGCCTTTCTGTGCGGAGTTTGCGTGTTCTCCCCGTGATTCTTCCGGGTGCTCCGGTTTCCTCTCACAGTCCAAAGACATGCAGATTAGGTCAATTGGCTACTCTAAATTGCCCATAGGTGTGAATGCGAGCGTGTGTGGTTGTTTGTCTGTGATGGACTGGCGACCTGCCCAGGGTGTACCCCGCCTCTCCCCCGAAACGACTGCTGGGATTGGCTCCAGCTTCCCCGAGACCCAGACGGATAAAGCGGTATAGATATAATAATAATAATAATCAATAATAATAATAATTATAATCAAATCAGTGACCTCATTGTAATTGCAGTATTGGGGCATTTTATGAGTTGAATCCATGTATTCATTATATATTGGAATAAATAAACTCTATTCAGTTATGACATCTTGACATCTTCTCTTAAGTATTTTTATTTTTGTTGATGCACCTCACCTACAGTAGATGGTCACCTTCTTTTCTTTTATCCATAATCCAGCTATTCAAATATTAAGCCCATTAAATATAATAAACCGAATGAGGTCTTCTGCTGATATACCCCATCTACCTAAAGGTTGGCATGCTGTGCATTTTGAGATACTTTTCAACTCACCACGGTTGTAAAGAGTGCTTATTAATGTTACTGTAGCCTTACTGCCATCTCAAACCAGTCTGGCCATTTTCATCTAATCTCTCTCATCAATAAGTCAACATTTCCACCCACACAAATCCGAATATACAGTGTAAACTGTACACACTGCTGTGGGTGGAAATTCCCAGAAGATCAGCAGTTTCTGAAATATTCAAAGTAGCCTATCTGGCACCAACAACCATGCCACGGTCAGAGTCACTGATGTAAACATTAACTTGGCCTGTATCTGCCTGATTTTAAGCATTGTACTGCTTACTCACATAGTTGACTGGATAATTGGATAATTGCATGATGATTCCTTTTTAAAGTGGTCAGTGAGTTTAATTACACTGTGTTAAAATGTAGCATAAAACATTTTGTATCTTATATTGATATTTCCTAGTTTTATTATTATTATTATTATTAGTAGTAGTAGTAGTAGTAGTAGTAGTAGTTTGATTGTTTGTCTACTGGCATATATGCACTTACGTTCTCTTTATTATTGTTCTCTTCATTATTTAGCACTGGGTGCCCATTGGCCTGGGTTATAACTTCAGACTTTATAGTAATACAATTGTACAATATATATTTTTTAAATGTTACATTCAATGTATATTCTACTGTAACTCACAGGTCAAACTGAGATCAACATAATGATCTGACTATAAACATATAAATAAGGTGATAAAAGACTGTTTACGCTGTCACACTTGGAACTACAATTCCCATGCTCCTCAGCTCACAACCTCATCACATGACCTGAAGACCTAACACCACTCCCACTCACAGTCACGTGATTATTAATAACACTCACCTGCTTGCACTTATGATACTAGCCCTTTTCTTTGCATGCTATAGTATTTTTTAAAGATGTTATTCATGGACAGATTCCGTAGAGCTACATGAAGCCTAGGTAAGCTCTTAATTGCAACTGGCATAAATATACATAAACATTTATATAGCTTTACTGACAAAGTGAAAACTCTGAACCATTGCTGGGTACTTTCTTTGTCCAGAAATATGTAACTTTTTTTGGATTATTGCTATTTCAATAATAATGTCACAAGTTCACTGTTCAGGTTTTATAACATTATACCATAAGTCAGGCCAGCAAATGTCAAAACACAACCTAATGTCAAGAAAACCCCTTAGACAGTGCATAAACTCAACATCTAAACTGCAGTCTCTGTGCCTGGTGATGACATACAATAAACCTTTATAAACATTAATACTGGTTTATGATAGTTGTTTCAAAAATACAAGTAAATAAGAACATAATAATAATAATAATAATAATAATAATTATTATTATTATTATTATTATTATTATTAAATAGAAATTTGTCCTTTCATACAAAATTTCATAAAATTCAGATAAAAAAAATAAAAGTATAAAACAGAAAAAGTTAAGCCAAAAATAGTATTATAAGCAGATAGTTAAAATTTGTAAATTTTAAAATAATAGCAGAAACAAAATAAAATACTAATATATATTAAAATACATAATGTGTTAAAAATCTGTAATTGTTTAATATTAAATAAAAATAATATATAAAATAAATAGTAAGAAAAGAAGAATGTAAAAGTAAAGAAAATTTCATTTTTTCCCCTAATTATATATTTATATCTTGTCTTTGGTGCATAAATACTCATCACATAATCTCATCACTCTTTTTCTCTATTTAAAGGATGTAGGTAGGTGTAATGAAGCCTTATAAACACCAGCTTTAAATGAAGTGTTCTGAATCATTATAGTTCCACTTGCAGTAAAAGTATCAATAAACACTAACATTCTCAAATATCTTGTACATCATTAGTAAAGCAGCAGCATTCTCTCACATGCCAAAGACAAAGCTGATTCCACTATAGTATACCTGATTGATAGATATATAACCAAAATGCAATTAAAAATATTAAAGCTCAGTTACATTATCTCACAGTGATCAGATCTGATCTGATTGATTGCTTCCTTAAAGTCAACTACAAAAGAATGGCACCAGATGTTCTGACTGCTAACAGGTTTATATGCTGATGCAGCCACTTTGGCCAAATTATGCTGACAGAAAATTATGCTGAATTGTTATGTAAAGTTATGGTATGAGTTAAGAGAAAAATCCAATTTGATATGAGCACAGCAGGCTTTTGTCTATCACCTTTGGGATAGTGACAGCTTTACTCGTATATCATAAAGTTGGAGTTGTCGAATCTTATAAAATATTACGAGCATTAGGAGTTCGTGCTGTTGCAATGAGAGTAAACCACTTTCTGCACAAAGAGCTATGGGAATGAAGTGAATACCAAAGTGAGTGGTAAGGTAAAACACACCTCAGACTAAGACAGAAATAATGTATATAGGAGATATAAGAGAGACAATATTCTCAGGAAGGAGATAAGAGATATAAGACAGTGATACAGATGTTTGTGTGTATGATAACTTGGTGAGCTTTTTTATTTATTTATTTTTAAAAAAGTAGAAGAAACAAACAGTTTCCTTTCTGTTGCTGAAGTCAAGGTTAGGATAGCATTAATAATTATGCCAATGGAAAGACCTTACAAGGATAGTAGGACAAAAGTGTGTGAGTGTGTGCCAGGGAGAAGTGGATTGCAGACAGAGAAGAAGTGTAGAGCAAGTTTTGTGCTGTGTGAGGTAGATTGGAAACACATAACTGACAGCTGAAAGACACCAGGGAGAGCAGATGCAGCTGGAGAACAGGTTTGACAGGTGCTGAGAAAGTGCTTATGCACTCTTTTCTTAACGCTCTGGTGACAGACACACACACACACAAACACACACACACACACACACACACACACACACACACACATTGCACCTTCATATCCCCCTGAGTAAACCATCTCTCTTCCTTCTTACACTCACATTCTCTCATTTGGTGTTATACAGTCGTGTGCATCTTGCAGAATTAACCAGCCTTGTCTGAGATTGTTTTGAAAACAGCAGCATATTCTCAGTCTCCATTCAGGTGTGAAAAATTATTTCTTCCCCCAGAAGTGATGTGCCATGAGGAGAGGTTTTGGTGCAGAATGGGAGAAGAGCATTTGTTGTTTGCTTGTTGGTTTCTGCATGCGAGAGTGAAATATGACAAACTGAATAACAGAGAGAAAGACAGATGGACAGACAGACAGATAAATTGGGGAAAAGTATCTTTTCCTATCAGAAAGGGTTCCATGTTGAATTATGCTAGGTAGCTAAGAACTTTAAGAATTTAATGCTAAAAAAAGCTGATGGACCGAATTCAGTGCAATTTGTGATGTTCCAGTACTCAAGTACAGTCTCTTCTGCAGTTTGTCTCATCTGTCTCTCTTTCTGTTATTCTATTTGCTGTATTTCACTAAAACTGTCTCACACAGAAGGGTTTTATTCTTTTAAAATGTTTGAGTTAAAAAATACAGAGGCTCCAAGTAGTACCATATTGGAACACTATTCAACATTCACTACTTAAATAACCAATGAGGATGATTTTTTTATGCTTAGTCTTAACAGTTTTATAACACTTCAACACTTTTATAGATTATAGATGTATATCTGCTTTGTAATGTCTTAAATTTTTGCCCATAGTTCTTATTCCAGTAGTTCATCCATCTATCAATCCATCTATTATGTACACCAGTTATCCTTTACGGGTTGCGGGGGAGCTGGAGCCAATCCCAGCTGACTTCAGGTGAGAGCTGGGGTACACCCTGGGCAGGTCACCAATTTATCACAGAGCTAACACAGAGACAAACAACCATTCATACTCACATTCATACCTATGGGCAGTTTAGAGTAGCCAGTTGACTCAAACTGCATGTATTTGGGGTGTAGGAGGAAACTGGAGCACCTTGAGGGAACCCACACAAGCATGGGGAGAACATGCAAAAACTGCACAGAAAGGCTCCGGTAGGCCACCAGGTTCGAATCCTGAACCTTCTTGCTGTGCGACAACAGTGCCAACCACTGCACCACTGCGCTGCCCTTATTCCAGTAGTATAAAGTCATAATACATTAACAGAATGTATATTTTTATTTTGTTACCTCTGGTGTTTTGACTAGGTTTTTATATACATTGAAGCATTATGCATCTTTACATTTTGAGATGGGATCACCTGATAAGTTTGAACAGAACCAGGAAGTCTTTTTTTGTTGTTGTTGTTGTCTTAGGTTACTTAAAAGAATGAGAGAGCTAGTAAAAGTTGCTGGGAGTTGCTAAAGCTTGTTAATCCTTATTCAATTTTTCACAAAGCAGCTTTACAAAAATCTTGATGTAAATGTCAATTCAGATCTTTGATGAGCCAAAAGTGACCATGACCAGAAAACTTCCCTGAGACATGAGGAAGAAACCTCGAGAGGAACCAGAGTCAAAAGGGAACTCTTATACACTCACTGCTTTGTGCAAAATCTTTTGCAAAATGGAAGATTAGCAATCAAGCAATTTTGAGCTTGCAATCTTGTGATGCCATTAAATCATTTGGGAAGTCAAACTTTCTGTTTCATAATGACCATAACTAGTGATTATAACACAGAGGTCTAGACTTTGAGAGATTTGGAAGGCTTTGGGTTTTTTTTTTTTTACCTCTCATGTAGATGCTCTCAAGCTGTTAAGTTCAAAATGGATACAGCAATGTCCTGGCAATGTGGTGATTGAAGATAGTCTACCATAAGAAGAGCAACAGCTCTTCGGTTGCAACAGCACAGAAGAATTGTGAATGATCCTTTAGGTTCGCCTAAACATAATTATATTTAGCTCTCATGAAATGCAACAAGGTATGGAACCCACATATTAAAGGATAATATCATACATAATATCGTCATCTTCTTCTTCTTCTTCCAGCTGCTCCAATTTGGTGTCACCAAAACGTATCATCCATTGTCCGCTTGTCGATTTGGCACAGGTTTTCTGCTGGATGCCCTTCCTGTTGCAACCCTCCCAATTTATCCATGCTTGAGATTGGCACTACGACCACACTTGTGCACTAATATCATACATAACAATCTAATGATATAAATGTTTATTCATATTAAGGTATAAAGGCTATAAATTTGCAAAATGCAACCTACCCGTAATGTCTCTAGCCAAATCAGCTTGCTACTTGCGCTAACATGAGCTGATCGCAGTAACGTTATTTACTGTTATTTGCATATTTATCTCAATACTATTAAACAGTCTAATTAGAGTCAGAGGAAATTTCTGTGAGAATGAAAGTATGACATAACAAAGATTTATAAATTAGCAGTTGGTGTAGAAGACATTAGGCAGTGTGGTTTATTGAATATGAAGTGAGTCACATTGCTGTGTCAGAATCATTAAAATGTCTGATCCTGTTATCGGATATTATTCCTTTCACATTCTTTGTAACCTGAAATGTGTGCTGAAATTAAAACTGAGAGTGAGTCAGACGTGATTGGCTTTACTGACCCTGGATTTTATATACAGAACAGCCACAGCACCATGCTCCTCTATTTTATAAAGATAAAATAAATATCTGCTGCCTGTTCTGCTCACTGAAATTCTCCGATGCGAAGTTTATTTTTCTTGCTAGCTGTGTGTGAGAGGCGAATCATTTTCTCTCTGTGGAATCGACTCCAAAGATTTCAGTTGACTCTGTTTTCCATACCCAAAATCAGTGAATCGACTCTTTTTGGGATTGACTTGTGAACCGAAAGCAGAATAGAGACTTACATACAAAACATACATACAGTGTATTGTGTATGCTAAGAATATACAGTCACTTATCAGCACTACTGGGTCGCAAAAATAGCCTGTAGTTTAACTTTTACAAGCTAATTGAATCAAACAGCTTCGCTACTTGCTGCATAACAAAACATAACCAAGCTGTTCAGTTCAAGCAGGAACTTCACACTTCCACTGTTCCTCACATTCACACAAACAAATGATAATATTACTCACATTAAAACACAAGTTGTCATGAGGCCAGCAGGGTAGTGTACTGTAAAGAGTTTCATACCATAGAGAAAGTCCTACTGATGTTTCTGCTCCTACATTTCACTCACGTGTTTTTATGAGGTGACGTAGCATGCGCAGTGTGCTTCATAACGCAGTTCAACTAATAATGAAACTATTGGAAATTATTTTTATTATCGATTTTTATTGATTTTGTTGATTAGATGTTGCAGCCCTTACCCCTTTTAAAAATTGTAATACTGTAAATAATCCCTGTTTTTACTAACAGTATCTGTAATCGGATTATGTCATTTTTCCCCCCCTCTAACTATAATGGAATACAGTCACCTTTCTTTTGTATTCTAACTGCGTAACGCCATTCCATGTATTCCGTTACTCCCCAGGCCTGGTTACAGGTAATTGTAAACTAATGACAACATATTTATGACTATTATATTCCATTTCTGCTATTAGATCCCTCTAAATCCTACATAGTGGGCCTTTTAATTACGTCAATAAATATTTGATATGCCGCATTGTGATAGATACATTTTATTGAGAGTCTCAGTAGACTTAACAAAGAGGTAACTTTGCCTTAGTTTTCTTCTTTTATTCCACTTACCCTGAGGCCACGTTTTAGATTCAATAACATCGATCCTAGCTCTGGACTGACACTGAAGTTATTTGGCAGAGAAGCTCAGTTGCAGCTGCAGTGATTGGAAAATGAGCTGAGTGGCAGGAGCCATCACCCAAAACCCAGAGCTTCGGCTTCAACACCCATCAGTCTGTCAAGAGGCTGGGCAACAAGGCACTTAGCTACAAGTGTGAGAGTGTAGTATGTGTGGGTGTGGGTGACCGTGTCTTGGGGGAGGAGGGGGGTGTACACATGCTTCAACAGCATCTGGAAGAGCAAATGTCTGGGGGGAAAAGGGCTCTTCAGTTTTTTTTCCTCCTCTTAACGTCAGTGTTTTTTATAGAACTGTGACAATGTTGCTTAAATTGTTCTTTGCAGTTCAGGAAATGGCTCCTTTTTTGTCGCTGCCATTCAAATTACACCACAGTTATTATATTCTGTCTGTCAACTACACTGTAAAAAGTAGTTTATCACCTTAATTAAAAAGACAGTGAAGTTAATTCATTTTTGCAAGGTTTGTTTTCACTCCAAGCTGTTGTCTTTCTTTGTCTCCAGCAACTCAGAATTTGAGGCAAATGGTTACCTGTCATTTTTCAAATCATTCATTTATTTATATTCAGGAAGCACTTTATCCTGGTCCGGGTCGCAGTGGATCCAAAGCGTGACCTTGGAATAATGGGTGTGATGGCTGAATTGATACCAGAGCACCATGCGTACAAACTGTCACACACCTCTTCACATTTAGGGACACTTTAAAGTAGCCAGTTCATCTAACATCATGTTTTTGGGAGGTGAAAGGAACCTTCACAGACTTTGGGAGAACATGCAAAACTCCTCACTGACAGTAACTCAAGCCCAGGAATGATACAGGAACTGATATTAATTATCTTATTTATTTAGTGGGAAGCATGATGATGCCGTGGGAAGCGATGCTGCCTCACAAACTTCAGCATCTCCAGTTCAATTCTGAGCTCAGGTTATTGTCTGGGTGGAGTTTGTGTCCATTTTCTCCATGTGGGTTTTCTCCATGTTCTTTGGTTTCCTCAAAACTCCCAATAACACACCAGTAGGTAAGCTGTCTAAGATAAATTGCCCTTTAATGGACTGGCATCCCATCCAAGGTCTATTCTTGCCTCATACCTAGAGTTAGTACTGTTGAGTTAGGCTCTCATAAAACAAAGTGTTGGCTGTAAGTGAATGGTTAAATGGCAAAAAAAATTATTTGGCATGTCATTTCTTATTGCATCACTGTGTACATACTGTGCATGCTACTTAATATTTTAGAATTTCCAGCCATAATTGTTTTTCCACATCCCAGAAATGTAGTATTACTTCACTGTTTTGCTTCCACCTACCGATCGCAGCAACTCCCCAGAAATACACACCCACACTCATGGCAACTGTCTTCCTCTGAGATTTAAGCAGACTCGTAATATAAAATCTTACTTAGTTGCGGACTGAGCATTCCTTACCAGTCTGAAGCTAGACAGTTGAAGATTAGGAAAACATTGCCTTGTCTTGTCTTATCTTAAGCTGCCAGGTTTCAGTGAGCCCCTACTCACTGCTGCCTCAGATTCCTGTTCATGGCTGATCATCTGCTGTAGTCCACCTGCCTCAAGTGACGTTTGACGGCACGTTCATTCTGACATACTTTTCTGCTCATCACAGTTGCAAAGTATTGCTGTAGCCTTTCTCTCAGCTTGAACCAGTCTGGCCATTTTTCTCTGACCTTTCTCATTAACAAGGCATTTCCACCCACAGATTTTTGTTTGGTTGTTTGTAAACTCTTTGTAGATTCTGCTATATATGAAGATCCGGGAGATTTTTTTAAAATACTCAAACCAGCATCCAGCACAACCATCCCACGGTAAGAGTCACTGAGGTCACAATTTGTCCCCCATTCTGATGTCTGATGTGAACATTAGCCGAAGCTCTTGATCCGTGTCTTCATTATTTTGTGCATTGCACTGCATCTACATGATTGGTTGCCTGGATAATTGCATGAATGAGCAAGTTGGTCCTATTAAAGTTAGTGTATATACTAATATAAAACTATACAGTATGCCAGTATAAAAAATATATAAAATAATATATAAAATATACAACTATTTACTTACTTAGGCTCTCTCTTAGGTTTAAAATTTTTTAGTTATACTCTGCAAAAATGGTAGCCTGTTTTTCAGGCTATAGCTCATATAAAACCAGTATTATTATTTCAGGTTGTTAATCCTTAGAGCTTCTCTATGTCCTTTGTACCATTGTACAGTCAGCTGTTTGCTCTTTCTGTAATGACTTTATGTAAATATGCAGCCTGCCGTATATTTTCAGCAGACACATCAAACAGCAAAATGGAGCCAGAGGAGAGAGACGGATCATATCATCTATTACTTGAAATAAGAAACATTAAGATCAGTAGGACTTCTAGGAACTGAAGGTCTATTTGTAATCCAAACTCTTATTTCTTCATATCTAAAGGTCAAACCATAACTGAGCAAGTCTTGGTCTCCTATTTGTAGCCCATTTGCCCTGAAAATGTAATTCTGGGAAAGAAGGAAAGACTAATGTTCTCAGATATTACACATAAGCCAAGACATAATGATAAACATGAGCCAGGACCTGGTTATAAACAAGCTTTATTAAAAAAAAAAAAAGAAAAAAAGAAAAAAAAAAGTAATATTCTGTGTGAGGTTTTATTCTTTTACCTGAATGCCATCTAGTGGACCTGATGTGCCATTACCTCTCACATACATCCTGCTGTGCAAATTAATTCATTCATTTTCCATGGTACATGAAGTTTTAATTACACTAAAGCATGTCCAATCAGCCGAATAACTCTCTGTTAAACAAAAACAAAAGCTTGCTAGTGTTGTGTAACTCATTATGAACAATTTGTTAGTGTGATCAGTCATTTCCACATCGTGGTTCAGTGAAAAGGGAAAAAAGGCAGACTAGTGTAAAATATTATTTAAATATAATTTAAATAATCATGACCGAATAAGAGAAACCCTACTACTAAATTCATGACTTGCAACAGAAACATGAAATGAATTACATATCCTGTATATTTTTTGATAACATTTTTGTGTTTGTCACAAAATGTGGTATAAAAGCTTAAATCATCCTATACTGTTTACAAGACACATCTGTCTTCATTCACTTCCTGTTTTAGCAGAATTGAACAGGACTTCAACAAGAGCATGTAGTACATACAGTTTGCTTTTACCTCCGAAAATTACTATTACACTGCACAACAAAGTTTTTGCTTCATGAACACTGTTGGGGGTTTTCTATAGATTTTTGGGTGCTGATCACAAATATCACATCAAAATTTACACATCACGTACTGTTTCAGAGAAATCTTCAGTTTTGTCATGATTTTTTCTTACATTTTATCCAAACATTTTCGCTCCTGTGACTTATCAACACTTTACAACTGGAATATCTGTGGAGATCTTAAAGTCGTTGCTCTGTTACTAGCACTGCAGCTCGGCTGTACAAAGTACTGTTGTTTCATCTGTGAATGGGACAGTCGTGCCAAAGAGTCGCACTATTATCTACAGAACTGGCCACTCCGTAAAAAGTTAGTTCCAGGACAGAAAAATGAGGCACATGATTCGCTTGTCGACCCGGCAAAGATATTTTTGCCTCCTCTTCACATAAAACTGGGACTCATGAAGAATTTCGTGAAAACACTGAACAAGGAAGGCTAAGGTTTTTTTATTTAAGACAGATATTCCCAAGAATAACTGACACCAAGATCAAAGAGGGCATTTTTGTTGGCCCCCAGAGCAGACATGTTATGAGTGACTAGCGGTTTTAAGATCTGTTAGTTGGAAAAAACTGCCTGGAAAACCTTCAAAAGACGTTGTTGACAATTTTCATGGCAATTACATTCAGCTGGTAGACAAACTTCTCAAAGCATACAAGAGATTGAAGTGCAACGTGTCACTCAAGATTAATTTTGTGACAGTCACATTAATTTTAGTTAATTTCTTTAATTAATTTTACTCTTGAAATTATAAGAGTTAATGTTGCACAGTATCACGTTACATTGATTACATATAATGTTTATGCATGATGAATTATATGCATATGTGTACCTGTGCAATGTATTTATTTCCCACTGTGGTTTTTTGGTATGGATGGGGGGTGTTCCTTCGAGGCCTCGCCCACCCACTATTCCCATCACCGCGCACCCAAGATTACTTAGGTGGGTGCGGCAAGTACGGGGAAAAGAGGGGGGCCGTGGTGAGAAGCGGGGGGCCGTGGAGAGATTCAGCAAATGTGGGCGTGCTGTTTTAATACGTGGCGCATGTCCTGAGCTGCAACCACATTAATTGTAAAACTAGTCTCCTTGTTGCGTTTTAGTAGTTCGCGAAAAGATAAGGAATGATGGGAACTGCTTTCTCGGGGGAGACGAGAAGTTAGACTTGTTAATACAAATTGCACCGGCTACGTTTAAAGCGCGCGCATCTCCAGTAAGAGGACGTGCAGCAACAACAACCTTTGAACTTCACTTTAGATTACTGCCTACAGATCCGGTGAGATCGCTTCATTTTTTTTTTTTTGCGGGATTATACCTTTTATCGTTGTGTCTCCGAAGGAGGTTTATTCGCGTGGCTTGCCTGTTTCCTGGTTGGAATTTAAGGACCGTAGAGCGAGCCGGAGATGGACTCATCGTTTTCCTTTAGTTTGGACATTTAGTTTAATTTCTGTGGACCTAGCTCAAGGGGCAGAATTCAAGGGTTTTGTATTGCATGGGATATTGGGTGCGGGTACAATATACAGAGCTTGGCGCGTCATTTAATTAAACTGTGTGGTGTGTTTTTTCTAGTGGGTGTGCTGCGCCGTCTGGGTATTTGTTTATTGATGTTTCCTCAGTATTACTTTCATTCAAAAGAACCCTTTGTGCATTTTAGTAACAACTCTTTAAAAAGAAGTTTAAGTGGCTGTTTGTTACAATTTCCTCCACTCACACTTGGACTTCTTCTCCGCAAATCTCGGTGATGTCAGTGACGAACACGGTGAAAGGTTTCACCAGGACATTGCTACGATGGAGAAATTATACCAGGGCAACTGGAATCCGTCAGTGCTTGCTGACTGCTGTTGGACACTGCAAAGTGATGCACCAGACATTGAATCCAAAAGAAAATCAGGAGCAAAACACTTTTAATTCTGTTGAATTTAATAGCTTATGCGAAACATAAATGTGACTAAACACGTTATTGTCAATAAACATATAAATGTCTGTTTCTCAGAGTTCCTACGTGATGCAGTAAAACCAAAACTATATTTGTGCAACCAGTAGGTACCTGTCCCAATCAGCAACAACTTTTCAGGAAGCAAGACTTTTCAAAACAATTGTTATGCAGTGTAATCAACAATGGACCAAATTATACACACAGGGTCAGAAATGTACTTACAGCACACCTAATATTTGAATTAGTAGATTTCAAATAAATTTGTGCATTTCCTGGCACAGACCTAAATTATAAGCACAGTCTGCATATTATCAATAGGGTTGAAGTCAGGACTTCAAACTTAATCTTAGCCTGCTTTTCCATTTTCATTAACATTCTAATATTTTAAAAAGTATTATTGAAAAACTTATCATTATTATTATTATTATTATTATTATTGGTGTATTATCCTATAACAAACAAGCAAGCAAACAAACAAACAAACAAACAACAACAATAATAAATAATACTTGCAAATTACAAATATACTGTATGATATCTGCAAATAATATGCAAATTACGACACATTTAACGATCTGTTGTGTTATTTAAATTGTTTACTGTAACACAAAATAGAAATTTGTTCAACATTTATGCCTGTTAAATAGAGGATTTAGTATCCGTTCTGAACTTGTTACATTTTACAGTCAGGCTCACGTCACTCTCCAGGTCGGTAGGTGGCGGTATTACACTGTAAGCTGAAACGTACATAGTTAGACGAACCAACAACAGCCGAAGAAGAAGCAGAAAGGAAGACGTAAAAAATGGCGAAGCTAGACATCGCCTGAAGTGAATAGCAACAGCAACCGAAAGTGAGCTAGCTAGCTGGCTATTCCGCCTGATATTTTAGCATTAACTAAATTATCTAGCCAGGTAAACATTTAACATTTTAGTCCCACAATCAGGCGCTCCTGATATCGCGTTTTCTGGGTGAGTTTTGTTTGTACTTCCGTGATGTGAATGTCGAATGGCTCTTTGCTGCCTACACAAGTGCACTAGGTAGGGTGTGAAATAACGGCTCGTGCACTCAGTGTAGTGCACTATCTATAGATAAGGAGTGAATTGGGACTCAGCCCAGGTTGAGTTCGCCATGACTGGCTAATTGCAGTTAGATAAGACACTTTAAAATGTGATCTTGTTTGTAATCTGTCTGTCTGTAGAGACAAAGATGATTTAAATATGTATTTAAAGTCATACATATTTACAGTTATGCTAATTAGGCATTAGTTAGCTAGGCCACTCTGCTGAACACATTCTTCACATGTCACTGTTTTCCTGAAGCTCATCAACACAGACTTTATTCAGTGTGAGAGAGTGTGAGAGAGTGTGAGAGAGTGTGAGAGAGTGTGAGAGTGTGTGAGAGAGTGTGAGAGCATGAGAGAGGGAGTACACGTACCTGATTTTAAGGAAAGATGTTAATGTGCACATGAAGAGCAGGACTGAGGATGTTATGGCTCTAATTCTCTTGCAGCTGTGTGTGTGTGTGTGTGTGTGTGTGTGTGTGGGGACATTTATCCTCCTGCAGGAGTGATGGATAAGACACTGAACAGCAATGCGCAGGTGGTCCAGGTGTGTTTCCCCAACGTGCGAGCGCAGGTGCTGGACAACCTGAACCGCCAGCGGGAGGAGGGGCGACTGTGCGATCTGTCCATCCAGGTTCAGGGGCAGGTGTTCAGGGCACATCGCTGTGTGCTGGCGGCTTCCTCACCCTACTTTCATGACCAGGTACGTGTCCAAAAAAACAAACCAACGCATCCTTCCAGTACCGGGGTTTAGTTTAATCTCATCCTGCTTACTCGGCTTTAAACTCTCTTGTTGAAATGTCACGTTATGAATTTAAAAAGAAAAAAAATAAATCAAATGAACCTTAAATCTCAAACATTTAGATCGTAAAAATGCAGATATTAACTGTAAACTAGGCCAAAGGTGAAGCCAGTCTGTTAATGTACATAAAAGCTGCGTGTTGGAATTCTGTAACTGTAAATGTATGTAAAAAAATAAGTAATTGTTCTTTATCATTCTGATCAGTTTGACACAGGAAGCGATCTCGGTGTAATTCACAGATGTAGGTGTATTTATGATGTAACACGTTTGTTCTGTTTAGTTGATTTTTCCCTGATTTTCTGCTTTATTTGCTCTTGGCCAGGTCCCGAACCCTCTTTCCCACAGGATACAGTGGAATCTCTGTAAACATGGAAATTCAGACGGGATATTTATTACCCGAGTTTAATTTTACTGCTTCTTTTATAGAAGGGAAAAATGCGCTGTGTTCTTTCCACACCTTCGCATTGTCAGTCCATAAATTATTACTGGCGTGACGGATTCAGATGCCGGAGATGCTCCAGTCTTAGGCACGTTACTCAGCTGTCGCATGTAAAACTAATCCAGTTCAAACGGATCTTTAGAAAGAGATTTTTTGAGGATGATTTGTTCCTGAAAACTGTCCGTTTTTGTCACTGTGAGATGAAACCGTCCGATCGTACACCCTGTAACTGTAAAGGCAGTGAGGGGGAAAGAGGAGGCGGCATTGTAGATGGCAGTAGAGTTAATATCTCTTACTAAACAAGTTCCACCATTTTAAACATTTCTTTGCCGTGTCTCACTTGGACGGGTGGCTACACTGCCCCGTGGTCTCCGTGGTTCTGCTCCAGTTCAGAAAATATGGATGAAGTAAAGGCAGATTAAGGACTGAAGGCTCGTGCTGTAAACCTGTCACTTAATTCACTCTTCCCAGGCAGATTAAAGAAATATGTATCCTCAACTGCAAGTGAGTTTTAGACAGAGTTTTCCTTTAATCAGAACTCTGGGGCCGTGTTCATTCGCGTAAATGATTGACAGTGGTGTCTCCCTGGCAACGTAAACAGCTCGGTGACAGAGTTAGGAAGGAAAGAGCAGACGATCACCTTTGTTTTCATTTTGACAAAACATCATGTTGTTTTCAAATATAATCATCACTCCGCTTAAATACGTGTGTGATTATACTCAGGTTTTAGTTGTCAAGTCGTTTTGCAAACGATGTCGATGCATCAGTTTTATTTTCTGCTTTAATGCTGCAAAATATAAAAAGATCTAAGCAGGGTGTGAATACTTATGTTTCTAGAGAAACCGGGCGATCGGCTTTTTTCTGGAGAGTGTATGAATCCGGGACGTTCTCTGCGTGTTCCCTCAGGTGCTGCTGAAGAACGTGAGCACGGTGTCTCTGCCGTCCGTCATGGACCCTCTGGCCTTCGAGAGCGTCCTCAACTCGGCCTACACGGGCCAGCTGAGCATCGTGCGTGACGACATCGTCAACTACGTCACGGTGGCCAGCTTTCTGCAGATGTGGCACATTGTGGACAAGTGCACGGATATCCTCAAGAGGTCGCGACCTTTGACTCAGGCCAGTCCAGGTGTAGAATCTGCCAACTCCAGGCACCAAAGTCCCAGCAGCTCCGATTGCTGCCTGACTGAATCCGAGGAGCAGAAGAAGCCCCTCGGAGGAGAATGCGCCCCTCTCCCGCCTCTGGCCACCTGGAGAAGGCCGCAGCACCTGCCCCAGCAGGGTAAATGGGGCAAATCCAGGCTGTTTCTGCCACCCCAGCAAAGATCCGATACTCCCCCAGCTGGAGAAGTCGAGCGGGTATGTAGCCCCGAGGCCGCGAACGAGAGACGCAACTGGATGCGCTCTCGCCTCCGGGAGAACAGGGAAGCGGACGAGGAGAACAGGAGGCGAGGGGAAAGATGGATGGAGGCAGATGAAGGTGTAGGGGAGGAATCAGAGTTGGAGGAGGAGGAGCGACGGGCCGGTGAGTGGAGCGTCTGCATCACTGCTGTTTAACTTTAACTCCTGTCCACCAGGGGGCGCTCACGCTCTCTGTCTCGCTCTCTGTCTATGTGCTTTCTTTCTCCTTCAAAGCGGATCAGGCATTTTCTGCACCATGAGAGTGTGTGTGTTCGTTGTTGTGTGTGTGTTTTACCGTCTCTTCTGCTCTTCTCCTTCAGGAGGCTGTGGCTCAGGGGCAACTCTTAAAAAGGAGGGAGAGAGAGGGGGAGAGGGAGAGGGTGCAGAGAGGGACAAAGATCAGGACGAAGGGTTTCTGGCAGCAGCTCAGGATGCGCAGGAAGTGCTGGGTTCTGCTCACTGTCCTCTTTCTGCACGCGCTCAGTGGCAGCCGGCAGCCGATTGGTCGACTCAGCCTGGTGGGAAGCTGATCGAGGACACCGAGAAGGACGTAGGAGAAGTGGACTTCGGACGTTTCGCAGAGGGAGGATTCGAGGGAGAGACGTACGATGAGATTGAGGATGGCACGGGACAAGTTTCCCAGAGGCCTTTGCTTCCCGTGTCGCCTGGCAATGCCGGGGGCGGAGTGGACTATGTGCTAGGTCCTTCAGAGCTTCCGTGGACGTCTGGTGCGCTCTCCTCCTCCTCTGTCCCTCCTTCCTCCTCTCCCGTGCCCTCCTCCTCGTGTCCGCCCTCCTTCTCGCCCTATGCAGGCAAAGTGCACTTCTGCCACTGCGGTAAAGCCTTCACACTGAAGAGCATGCGAGACCGTCACGTCAAGATGCAGCATCTGAACCTGCGGCCCTTCGCCTGCCCCGTCTGTGCCAAGAGCTTCAAGATGAAGCACCACCTGACCAAGCACGTGAAGACGCACGGAGCTCTGCGGCCTTACGAGTGCACTTTCTGTGGCAAGAAGGTCATCTGGAGGGACAGTTTTATCAAACACCAGGCACGTTGCCAACACCTCACCAACAGGTCGTCCTGCACCGACACTAACGATGCAGAGTCGGGGCAGGACGAGGCGGAGTTGGAGTATGAGGGGTACCCGGGTGAGGGGCAGGTAAAGATGGAGCAGGGGGAGCATGAGGGACCTCCGCTGGAGCATGTTCTGAAGGAGGAAGATGGTGGCAGCTACACTTGATAAGCAGATCGTTTCAATAAAGTGTTATAATCCTGTAGATGAGCAGAAACATCGTCATGACCTGATCCACCACTGCAAGACCACGTCAGCTGCTCTTCATTGCTTGCTTGACTTTCACTCTTGACTGGAGAAGATACAGTTCCTTTAGGAGCCCATGATAGTCTAGATTCACTGGTACTGCATGGTGATTACTGGCTCTATCAGTATTATAATTTAGTGCCGGTTCCGTGCCACAACCTTGAGTTATATATAAATGTTTTCTTGTTTTGCATCTTTATCAGTCACATCCATTAAGGTAGAGCATCATAACAGTAATGGATTTTTTTAAAATAAAGGCCTAAACTTTAATTTATTGTGCGGTTTAGGCTTTTCCGTTCACACAGCGTGCTACACGCATCAGAGGGTTCTTAAGCCAATCTGACAAATCTCTGGAATTTACGTTGCGTTATCGCCAGATCTGGAGAAATGTCAAATTGTTCAGGAAAACACGTTCATTGTATTTAGCCATTTCCTGATCTGCTGTGGTTTTGTGTTTTACTTTGCAAATGAATTACTTTTAAAATGTTTAGCGGAAGCTATTTTACAAAAAAACCAACATGGAAAATGATGAATTCCAGCTCTGATGGGCGGATAATCGGTCCACCCCTGATGGCAATCTGATTTGTTTTTGTTGTTGAGTAGAATGAGTCGTGTGGAGTGTCATTTCTGTGCTGTAGAAGCACATTATCAGTTATTGACCATCTGTTTATTATAAATGTGTGTTCCCACATCATACAATTACATAATGTTTATTACGAAATAAACTCGGTGTTTGGCATGACCACAGTGAAGGAATGAAACCTGTCTTCTTTCAGTTGCCCTACAGTAGATCTTCTGCTTTAAAATGTTGATGCTGAAATGTTTTGAGGTTTATTAAACCTTAGACCTGCTGAGCTTTGCGCGTTTTGAATTGCGTCTCGGCATTTTAGCATCAGGGTATGCTAGCACGAGCGATCACTCAGAAATACGCCAGAAGAAGCAGTCGTCTTTTTCTGCTGAGCCAGTCGACAGGTGAGTCCGTAATGATTGACCGTCGCATGGACGTTTCAAACTCTCCAGTGTTACGGACACAGTCGAAGCCCCGCCACGTGATGTACACGTGACTGACTGCACACTGAATAAACATCAACGATCACCAACATTTCTGTCCAAGGTTTTTATTTGTATTAATTCCACAGCCACCGCCAAATCATGGATTCTAAGTGGTTAGAAGTTGTGACTGATTTTTCTCTATAACAGCAGTTCTGTAAATCACAAGTTTGTATTAATACACTCGTTTCTATAGCAACAGCTCACTGACGGGCTTGTATGGCGTTTAGCATGCTGTTATGGGAAGTTAACAGTCAATCACATGGAGTGTTTTTATTCCTTACATAATTTATGTTTTTATGCTTTAATATCAGTACAAGCATGAATTACAACACTTTATCAACATTCGCATTTATTTTAATACGACAAACCCAAGCTTTCAATAAAAAACAAAACATATTATACAGCCGTTTTTTTGTTTGCGCAAACTTTTTTTCGGTTTCTTTTGTTTCTTTACTCTTTAATTCTACCCCAAACTCTGAAATATATATATATATATATTTAAAAAGATAGAAAATGCTAACTATTATTATTTTCTTGTCAGCGATCACTGTAGTAGCAGCTCGTGCAGCTAGAGGGAGCGGTGAAGAAAATACTCTTCCGTGGAAAACTCATTTCTTCATCCTGTCACAGGCTGTTAATACTCAGTTACAGCATAAGTTACCTAGTTAAACGCTCTCATTATTATTGTAAATGTGTGGATTAAAATGCTTTATTTTGATCAGAAACGTATATTTTTAAGAGTAAGAGTCGCTAATCCTACACGCTAATTAACGCTAGCTAGTTACCTCAGCCTTTGAGTCACCATGGTAACCACACGCACGTGACACAGTGAGTGAAAAATTGAGTGGCACGGTAAGTGTTGATGTTTTTTTCCCCGGAGTAATACAATTTTAAAGTGTTATCATTAATGTGTGAAATAACACAAGTATATTGTAGTAATTGCATTGCGTTTAAGGTCGTTAGTAACGCAAATCTATGCTAGCTAGTTTACCTCAGAAACTGGTCATGGCCGGAACTGACCAGATGGTCACCATGGTAACCACTGAGGGGACCGAGTCAAGGTTGTTAGCTGTATGTTCTATAATTATTTCTAATATAAGCCAAAAAAATATATTAATTTGTTAGTTTAGATTACCCCATAAGTGTGCTAAATATGCTATTTTAAGTAACTTAAGTATTTTGTGTTAAGTTAGCTAACCAGCTAGTTGTTTAAATGACATTGCTAGGTAAGTAAAATGCTTATGAAGAGTAATTGATACAGTTTCACACTACTAGCAAATGTAAACTGATGTTACAAATCTGTAGTAGCTTTATTTTCTAGTGGTTTTTAAACGATTTGACGTCATCAAAGAGCACTGTCGGGCTTTGTCAGTCACGTGTGTTTACGTCACCGAGGCGCCATTTTTGGAAGTATTTTTTACAGTATTGTAATAGTGAAAATAGTAGCAAACTTGTGCTTAGCATAGCAGCCGTCATTCAATTTTCATCACATTAAAGCAAAACAATGCATATAATGTTATCTTTAGCTACTTTAGAAGATAGAAAAACAGCACATTTAGTAATGTTAATTAAAAAGCAAAAGTCTCTGTCAAAAGCAAACATACAAAAGCGTAGATACTTTGGCAAACGTGATGTTTGTGTCTCACTCTGCTCTCTCATGCTGTTGTGTTTCAGATTCGGTTTACTGTCAAGTAATGTACTCTCGTTACTCTGCGTCAGAAAAAATCAGAAACAAAGCTAATCTAACCAAACCAACCACTACCTACCTAATCAGACGACTTTAGAGCTCAGTGTAAATATGGATTAAAGGTCATGTACACCGTCTGACCAATCAGATTCAAGAACGGAATTTAACCTATTAATATAAGCGGTGTTAACGAAGGACAGGAAACAGATTTAGGTAGGTTTAATTAATTGGGGAAATGCTGATACGTTTGTAATTATATAGGCTGAATTATTTGGGGAAATGTTGAGGTGTTGTACATAATTTCGCCACATACTATTTATTTTTTTTTGTAGGAAACGTCTTGTTTTTCAGAGTAACCCACAAAACTCACATCATTTGTCATAGTACAGTTCTGTTTTCATTTCCTCCTTTAAACCACACAAACGTCAGACGTCTAGACCATAATTAAGACTTTCCAACAGACGTTCTGATGGCACTGTCAAGCCCAAAGCAGTACAGCTCATGGGTAGATACACTATATTGCCAAAAGTATTCGCTCACTCGCATATGAACTTAAGTGACATGCCATTCTTAATCCACAGGGTTTAATATGACGTCGCCACCCTGTGCAGCTATAACAGCTTCAGCTCTTCTGGGCGAGCTCTCCACAAGGTTTAGGAGTGTGTTTATGGGAATTTTTGACC
>JAQMYM010000012.1:613831-624542 GCA_030014255.1 Parauchenoglanis ngamensis | reverse complement strand
AAACTACTCCTGTCCCACTCCACTCCCGGAAAACTACTCCTGTCCCACTCCACTCCCGGAAAACTACTCCTGTCCCATCCCGCTCCTGGAAAACTACTCCTGTCCCATCCCAATCCTGGAAAACTACTCCTGTCCCATCCCAATCTCAGAAAACTACTCCTGTCCCATCCCAATCCCAGAAGAACGACTCCTGTCCCATTTTGTTCCCGTGTTCAAAATAATGAAAATTATATTTATTTATATTACAACTGCATATTTACATATCATATCTGGTGATTATTATGACTCCCATCTCGCCCGCTCCCGCTGACTCTTACTCCTGCTCCATCCCAGCGATGGGAAGTGAAACTGGAGCACATCCCGTGGGTTTCCAACAAGATTCCCCCCAAAAAAGTCAGCCTGTAGTAGTATAATATAATTACAGATTCACTTCCGGCAGTAATGTTTACTCAGGTCTCTCCACATGAGCTCCAGCTCCCTGTTCACGGTACATGCTCACTACAGAGGGTATGACGTCATTATATAATTCTCAGACCTCCCCAGACCAAGTCTGCATTCAAAACAACTTTTAAAAAGTATTGGCATCCCTTTCCGTGTCTCAACCATTCATTAACACAGTGTCCATTTACACGGTACTTTTTAAGCAGCACACACTTATTTACGCGGCTTTCTTTACACCAGAAAGCAAGACATTATATTACATAAAAAAATATCGTGTAAGGCGCGTGATGATGACTATATTTGCGTTAATAAACACGCTATAAGTGCTGATTCAATATTTTGGAAGTGCTAAGCTAATCAGCTTGCTAGCTGTCTGTAACTCATTCAGAAGGCCTTACTGTAAACATGTTTTTATTCGTGAATAAACTTCATTAATACCTCGTCCTGTAAGTAGTCCATGGCGCTGGTCATGGAGCCGACAGCTGTGTTTCCCTCAGTAGGAGCCTCAGCGGTGACAACATCGTCCGCCATTGTGGCCGGAACTACAAGATAAAACTACAAAAAAGTCCCTCTGCATTTCCGGTCCGGTGGAAACTTGGCTCGTGGGTAAAATGGAAATTTGTTAAATGAATGAGATTTTAAAAACTGTAATTAATGTATCAATGGTACCAAAATTATTGCCTATAACTGAGAAAACCTATAATAGTTCTAACCTTAACCCTATTGGTGATACAAAGCCTATTTGTTTTGTATGATTTGTACAGGTTCTAGAATATAAATCTTTCTGCTAGTGGATTTTTTTAAGCTATAAAATAAAAAAAAAATACTATTATTACTGCTTTATTTGTTGATATAACAACACTTTAAGATTAGCAACAAAGAATACAAACAGGTGTACAATAAGAGCATCGTCAGGGGAATGTACAACAATATAGCAACAAATTATGAAATTAAATATATCGTTTAAAGAAACTTAAAAGTCAAAGACAGCATTCAAGATTCAAAGTTTTACGTGATTAACATCTTCAGGATGTGTGTTTGCCGGTCGCGCGGAACGGACATCTGCCCTGTGACGGACCCACTTCCGGTACAGGCGGCGTGATAGTCTCGCGAGATTTCCTCCACTTCCTCTTCGCGCGGAACCAGCTTCCAAGATGGTGAGTGCGAGCTTGAGCTTTGAGATATTGATACGAAAAATCGCCCAACATCGCCTTGTCAGGGCTTTATATAAGAACCCAGAGTTTATATTTGATACGCGAACGGCGCGTGTGTTCGATATTGTGTTGTATTTATTAGCGATGATGCGAGATTAAGTAGTTAAAGTGATGTGAAGCGGCTCGGCTGAGGTGGATCTCAGAGCCTTCATTACCTCAGGAGTGTAGTAACGCAGAGCCGTGCACGCGGGCTTACTGTGTGAAATAGTTCCTGTGTGAGAGGTTACTTACTGTATCATGTAGAAAAGTAAAAAAAAAAAAGAAAGTGTGTGTGGAGTAACGTGTATAGGAATAACTGTAGCTAGCTGTTAGCTCAGGGTTCATGGTGATTATAAATAACTGCAGTGTGCACGGGGCATTCTGAAGAGAAATCATTAAATATTATACTTAATCAATGATTTTATTTAAAATATCTCACTGGCTTTTCACTCCTCAGTATGTTGGTCCTAATCCCCATTCAGGTGGGGTTAGTTTCTCATGTTGAAGTGTTTAATGTGATCATACTTCATGTTTCCTTAGCAGACTGCACCTGGGGTTGTAGTGTGAATGTGTTATATGGGGCATCTAGAGAAGCCGGTTTTGTGTCCAGAAAGACTGCCGTGTATTTCACGTTGTGTACAACGAGCAGTAGTAATAACCCCAGGTGATGTATCGGGTCTGAACTGACATGTGGATGAGACGTTTTGTGTTTTTTCTAGAGTATAAAGACTCACGCTCACTCTCTCCTCCTGCTAAACGCAGAGAGTGTAAAACGCAGAATAGAGTCGTAGACGTGTGAAAGGACGTGTCTGAGAACTGGTGTTTTAGTTCATTTCCCGAGTTCCTAACAGGTTCGGATTGCGACCGCGTTGTGATCATGTGACCATCGTGAAGACGCTCAGATCTCGGATTTGCAGATACAATATAATAAACGGACCCGTCAGGAAATCTAGCCGTGTTAAAGTATTATATTATGTCCTGCTCTGACGTGATCCTTTTTAAAAGTGTTGAGTCGAATCTGGTAGCGAGTGAGTTAAACCTGTTCTGCTGCACTAAATATGGCCGTTTTTGGAGTAAAGAAAGCAGCGTGCCGAGTGTAACCTGCCTGTTTTATCCGCAGTCTCTCGTCATTCCAGAGAAGTTCCAGCACATCCTTCGTGTTCTCAACACGAACATCGACGGCAGGAGGAAGATCGCCTTCGCCATCACCGCCATCAAGGTGAGCCGAGACGGCCGTTTCTGTTTAATCCTGGTGTTTAAGTGAGTCCTTGGTGATGCTGAGGTGTGTGTGTGTGTGTGTGTGTGTACGTGCAGGGGGTCGGAAGACGATACGCCCACGTGGTCCTGAGGAAGGCCGACATCGACCTCAGCAAGAGAGCTGGAGAACTCACTGAGGATGAGGTATGACATCACCGCACGCAGCGGGACTGTGCGCTCGTTCCTGTGAGGTCGTGTAAACGTGCGGTGCTGCGTGTGAGTGTTGGTGTTTTTCTCTGCAGGTCGAGAGGGTGGTGACGATCATGCAGAATCCTCGCCAGTACAAAATCCCAGACTGGTTCCTCAACAGGCAGAAGGACGTAAAGGATGGCAAATACAGCCAGGTACGAGGCGTGTCCTGCACGGCGGCTCCGCGTCGCCTCCCTGTGATGTAAACCCAGGATTTAATGCAGTGAACGTGTCCGTCAGTGAGCATCGGGGTGGCAGGAGTCTGCTCTTTTACAGATGTGTTCACATCTGCCGTGTTTGTTCTGATCGTGCAGTCCACCTTCAGTCAGGTGGCGGTTCAGCGGTCCTGCTCGGGTCCGAGCGAGAGTGAGAGAGCGCCGTGAATCAGATGTCAGATAGGTCTGATCTAATCCAGCGCTGGGGATGGTTGGTGCTGATGCTGACCCGAGGCCCCGGTTTAGTTTCTGATTAGATTAGCTTGCCTTCTCTGTTCCAACCCCCTGACGTTTTCTTACACGTGTCTGATCTCGCCCCAGTCTCTGTTCTGAGCTGGTGTAGCTGGTGTTGGGGAAGTGGCTCTCGTCGTGATCTTCCGTCATGAGATCAGGCTCGTAACCACATCATTAACAGTGTGATGGAAACTTCTGTATCCTGAGTTTGTATATTTCTGTAAAGCTGCTTTGTGAGCATGTGCATTGTATAAACTGCTATACAGATGTATTGGAAGTGCTAGGTTCGGTACCAATGTGTGAAATATGTTTGTATAAGCAGCGTTTCAGAGGGGCACAGAGATGCATCACACTGCTGCCAGGGGTAGTCTGTCAGAATTGCCCACAAAGCTGTAAGGCCAGGAGCAGAAACAGAAATGCACACTGATTCAGAACGTGAGCAGTGAGGAGGTGATAATTTGGCACCCGGGTAAATGTTAATCAGGGCTGCGACAGGGAGCTGGAGGTTCTCTGGAGCTCTCACTCCTGATTACGGTTAAAATGGACGTCTGTGGGGTTTTGTTTATTATATAAATTTAAGATTTATGTTAAGGCTTAAGTGTGTGTGTGTGTGTGTGTGTGTCAGGTCCTGGCCAACAGTCTGGATAACAAGCTGAGAGAAGATCTGGAGAGACTGAAGAAGATCAGGGCTCACCGTGGTCTGCGGCACTTCTGGGGGTGAGAATCTGCTTTATCTCTGTTTAATGTGATGTGTGCGGGGTTTTGGGGTCGGGTAGGACTAAAGAAAAACAGAACAGGTACGCGCTGTGGTGGGGGAGTATTCAGGGGAAGCTCCAACACGATGTCCAAGATTAAAGTGCTAAATTTATGAGAGAGAACCTCATTCTGAGATTGAAAAGTCTTTTCTTGTAAATTCTTAACTTTTCTTGGTTCTTGTAAATTTGTGACTTTTTTCTAATAGATATCATTTTTTCCCATAAATTTATGGTCTCGGAGAATAGCAAAGGTTTTTTCTCCTTGTTTATGTATCTGCGTGCGGAGGCTGTAACTCGCTGTCGTAGTGCTCGGTGTTCTGCAGGATGTACTGATGCTGCTGTGCTGACTCTCTCCCTCCTCTTCCCCACAGCCTGCGCGTGCGTGGTCAGCACACCAAGACCACCGGCCGTCGCGGTCGTACCGTCGGTGTGTCCAAGAAGAAGTAAACGCTGTCCTGCTCCCTGATGTCAATAAAGCCACAGTTCATTAACTCCACGCTGTCCGTCTTTCTCTGTTGGTCTCATGTGTTATCATTGGCTACTTTTCTGATTATCGTGACGACTCTGGGGCCTTAAAATGGGGTCTCGGGTGCAGAAATGTTTCAGTGCTCGGTCTGTAATTTATCATTCAACACATCAGCCAAGACGCCCAGCTCAGGATTCAGCCAAGACGCCCAGCTCCCAGCGTGATGAATGTCTTTATATTTCTGTCTCTACACACGTGGGCAGTTGTGGGTTAAGCGCCCTGCTCACGGGCCCCGCAGAGTAGCTTGGCTGTGCTGGGAATTGAACTCATGACCTTCCTCATGATTTATGAGAGAAGACGAATGACACTGTTAATTGGTTGTAGGTCATAGAGCGTGTAATAGAACCTCCTCCATCTCGGGACTCATTATTTTTATAAAACCTGCATCACGGCTTCATTTCATTACGTTTAATTACTTCTACTTCCGAGGGCAGTCTTGTTACTATAGCAACCAATGTGTATAAAAAGACTGAAAATGAGGATTGCCATAAGGACAGAGCAGATTGGATCATTTCCAATATATATATATAATGTGGACAGCTATCGGATACAAAAGATCGGATTCGGACCTCGCTTTATAGACGTGTTCTCTGTTTATTCATCTTTCTTTTCAAGGTGAAAATTTTAAATAATGAATTAACTTTTTTCTTATGTATTCATTTATTTTTAAATTTGATTATTTACTATTATTTTTTTATAATTTGGGGTTTTTGTTTCTTGCTGCACAAAGTGAGTTCATTTTGTCCATAGAAGTATTTCTGAGAAATTAAATATTGACTTGTTTTTAATTGCCTCATTTTACAAAGTGCAGAAATCAGTGTGCTGCCGTCATGTCGTCCTCGGTCACCATCACGAGCTCGCTGTTTTATAAAGCCTGAAGTGCTCCATATTAGCAGGTCATCAGGCGCTAATGCTACTGTGTAATCGGCTTAATAATCACTGACGCACATCAGGATCGTTCAAGATCCTTCACTGAATCTGAAATGATGAACTAAGATAAATATTTGTCCCTGTTTACGTCTGTACTTGGTGCTGCTTGTGATCAGATCAGCCGGGACGCGTTACTGCCAGGTGTGAACAGGTGGGTTGAAAAGTCCGCATAACTGTAGTATAATGACCTCTAGTGGTCACTGAAAACACTGCATCATACAGGAATGAGAAGTGTGTGTTGTACATTTGATCGTAATGCAGTGTTGTCTAATCCATGGGTATTTAACTAAAATTCCTAAAAGATCTACTTGGATTCATTTTCTTGCTTAGAAAGATCTGGATAAGAGACTAACATGACAGAATGCTAGTGATAGTTACGTTGGAGGCCCAACATCAGCGCCTGACCTCACCGATGCTCCTGTAGCTGGATGAACACAAATCCCCACAGCCGCGCTCCGACAGCTAGTGGGAAGCTGAACAGCAGAGTGGAGCGCGTTATAACTGCACAGGGGGTACATCAGGACTGAGCTGTTCAACACACATGGGGTGTTCTGGTCAGGGGTGCACATACTTTTGGGATATAGTGTATGCACTCAAAATTGCAAGTGTGAGTACGTAAGACACGTGGCTGGTCTAAACTATGGCTCGCTCCAGCCGTACGTCTGTGTCTGGTTCCTTCTTGGTAGGAAAACCACCGAATTCAGCAGCGGTTCCACGTTACAGTTCCTGGTTACAGTTCCTCGTTACACTGCGGCGCGAAGTGAACACCAGCCAGATGTGGAACTCCTGACCTGTTACTGAACCTCAAATATCTCCGCTGTAATTATCATTCTGCTGTAACATTTTCTTATTTTCTTCTTCTCTTTTATTTGATTGCACTTGACGCGTCTGCTGCTTTCCACTGTTAGCTTCACCGCTCGCTAACGTCTGTCTGCGTGTTACTCACGTCTGTTCACGTGCTAAACTCTCCGTGTGGGAGCAGGAAGGTGATTGGATTAGAGGAGGGGGCTGAATCTGCAGCTCTGTGTAGTGTATGAAGTTAAAGACGACACACTTCATTATCTTCATTACTGCGAGTTTATTATGATATGCAGTTTGTCACGTTCGCGATGTTTCCGGTCACAGCGACTCTGCGAACATCAGCACACTGAAAACAACATGAGGACTAATGAGGGGATAAAAATATCAAATACATATGAATGAATCGTTCATGTTAATTATATATTACCAGGAATTAGTAATAAAAAGTGATACATAAAAACTAAATAAATATTAAATATATAATAAGAATAAAATAACGCACTGCTGTGGGGTGTGTTATGGGCTTGAGACACGTGTGTCAGTGAGTGTGTTGTGAGGGCAGAGGGATTAACGTGTGTGTAGCAGTGATTAGTGTGTCAGTGGTTCTGTTGTTCAGCTAAACCATTAGCATATTAATGCTCTCTCTCTGTCTCTGTCTCTCTCTCTCTGTCTCTCTGTCTCTCTCTCTGTCTCTCTGTCTCTCTCTCTCTCTGTCTCTCCCTCTCTCTCCCTCTCTCTCTCCATCTCTGTCTCCCTCTGTCTCTCCCTCTCTCTCTGTCTCCCTCTCCCTCTCTCTCTCCGTCTCTGTTTCTCTCTCTCCCTCTCTCTCTCCGTCTCTGTCTCCCTCTGTCTCTCCCTCTCTCTCCCTCTCTCTCTGTCTGTCTCTCCCTCTCTCTCTCTGTCTCTCTCCCTCTCTCTCTCTCTGTCTCTCTCCCTCTCCCTCTCCCTCCTCTTCTCTCTCTGATCCTACTCTTTGTCCTTCTCATTCACTGTCCTTTTCCTTATTCTTTGGATTTGTGTGACCCCCTGGGCTCAGCAAACACACACACACACACACATTCTTCCCTGCAGTGTTTAGAAAGGGTGAATGCTCTGAAAGCAAGAAATGCAAACCTCTCTCTCTCTCTGTCTGTCTGTATCTCTCTCTCTCTCTCTGTCTGAGGTGAACGAGTGCAGGGTCGGCGTTAGGGCCGCTCAGAGGCGTGATGTCCATCCACAACTCCTGATTTTACATGGGGACAAGAATTGCGTTTGGACAATCAGCTCCGGAGCGGCAGGGACGCACGCCTGAGGACTGAGGAGAAGAGAAATGAGAGGAAAAGTGGAGAACGGAGTGAAAGAGGAGAGACCTGCGAAGAGAGGAAGAGAGAAGAAAAGATGAGAGAGGAGGCGAAAAGTAAATAAGAGCCTCTTGATAAAAAAAGAGATGTGACGAGGAAAAGCAGAGGAGAGATTAGGAGAGAGCCGAGAAGGAGAAGAGGAGAAGAAAGAAAAGAATAAAGGATAGAAATGAGAAACTGATGAAATCACCAGGAAATGAAACTTTGCACCCAACAGCACCGACATCAGCGACAAGATTTTGAAAAACTGCTTTGCAAACTGATTAGTTTCAAAATTGATCTCATTATGTTTTTTTCTTTTTATTAAATTTTTTTAAAATGTAAACTAGTTTAGCTTCTTATCCGGTCCACTTCCGATGAAAATGTGAAAATACTTTACTATAACATTATTATAATTTTTTTCCTTTTTCTGCCACAACCTAACATAAGAAGTGAATAAAGTTTTTTTTCTGTAAAATTATTTTTGAGAAATTAAATATTGACTTGTCGGATTGCTTCATTTCACAAAGTGCAGGAAAAAAATATCGATGAAAAATCGTCACTGCGACACTTTCTGAGCTGGAAATATGGTTCGTTTATTCTCCGGTTATGACGTGGACTTGTTCTGTTTCCATAAAAGATTTGATAAAAATGTGTGCGGAAATAAATTTTGCGTGAAAAACATTCTTAAACTTCTTAAATAAAATCTGCTTAAATCTATTCTTAAAACATTAAATATTCTCACTATCCCGAGCTCAGCGTTCTGTAAAGCAGGTCATCGGGTGCTAACGCTAATCAGCTTAATCAGCTCTGACACACGTCAGGGTCGTTCGAGATCCTTCACTGAACCTGAAATGATGAAAAACTAGCAAAGCAGAAAACATCCCGGTTACTCAGAACTTTCTGAAAACAACAATTGTATTTGACAAACAGCCGAAAGCAACACAGCCGTTATCTCTTATTCACCCGTCTCTCTGAGGAGAAAAGATCGGTCCAGGGGGCGGAGTCTAGTTCACCATCAGCCTCTTAACAAGCCGTTGTTAACGCTGGAAAACGTTGGACCTGAGACGGTCTTCTGACATTTTTACTTAATTTAACATTTTACATAAGTAAATATAAAGCAAACACTGAACTCTGACCCTCTCTATAACACACACACACACACACACACACACACACACACACACGACATACAATGTTGTTCTCTCTCTCTAATCCGCTTGTCGTTCTCCCACTGCATGAGTTAATGAGCAGAAGGAAGCGTTAACGGGATGTAATAAACAGAGTGAGGATGAAGGGAACATGGAGAGGAAAATACAAAGGAAAGAAGAGAGAAATGAGAAGAGAAGACTGCGCTGTTCTCAGTTTGATAGAAACACACACTCCACACACTTTCCTGCTCTCGTTCCTGTCTAAACATTCACAAAACACCACGACTGAAGCTCTCTAAGCGTATCTAAAGGCCCACGGTGGCCTCGTGCCTGGGGGCTACAGCTGAAACCGAAACTAAACATTCAAACTAGCCAGTAAAGTGACCTAAAAAAGAAGAAAAGAAAGATCAGTGGAATAAACACACGGCGAAAACTGTGCGAAAGCAAAGCGAAGTTTACATTCAAGCTAAAACTGATAGAAATCATAACTATAACTCTTTAGGAAGTTACAATACAAGTAAATACGCCCTCAAAGTGGCTTTGAAAGTTCAGTTTGTACATTAAGTGAGATCAGATCTAAGATACACTACACGCATGCATGTCGGCTAATTTTCCAAGCTAATTATTTTGTATCTTTTACACAGCTAAGCTAGCTTGTTTTGTGTATTTTGCATTGCTGTGCTATTTTAAAGCCGTGTTTAAAGTCTAATTTATATTGCTAAGCTATATTGGGGCTATTTTACACTGTTAAGCTAGTTTTTAAAAAGTATTTTACAGAGTTAAATTAGTTTAAGCTGGTTAGTAACAGTCGTTTGTCAGGTTTTATGCGGTAGTACGCTAGTGTGCAGCTAGTTTTAGGCTATTAGGCTTGTTGATGTTTATCCTCAGTACATTATCAACATCGTGAACAGTTTTGTGTTTGTTGCGTTAATGAGTTATAGATGCTTCTGTTGTAAGTTTTAGAAACGCTTCATGATCAGGTTTGAAAGCGTAAACTATACAACATATATCAAGTATTCAGCCAAAATCACTGAGCAATATTAAAAATGTAGGATTTTTATATCAAAAAATGTTAAAATGCCCATAAATACTAGAACTATTTATTTATTTATTTATAGATGGAAACCTAATAAAAAGTTCAGTTAATGTTCTTGACATGTTTTATTAAGGTTAAAACTATAACGGTTTCCCTGCAATGTTCTGACTTGTGTCTTGCTCACACACTTGCATTGTGGAAGCTTCCTGCATTAATGTTCTAACTAAAAAACTGTAACAGCAACGTTAGCGTAAAGTTTATGAAAGTTACACAGAGGTTCTCGTAAACCTGGTGACTGTAACGTTCAGAAAACTGTCAGCTGAAACATCGTTAATGATGTAGAGTTTAAATAATGTTTAAAGGTAGACTACATCTCTGTCCTCTAAAGAACCGCTAAACATACTAAAGATGCACCGCTGAAGGTTCCGGAATGGAGAGCAGCTTCTGCACCTTGAGCACCCTGAGCACCCTGAGCACCGCACCGTGGCCTGAGCACACTGAGCACCGCACCCTGAGCACCGCACCCTGAGCACCGCACCCTGAGCACCCTGAGCACCGCACCCTGAGCATCGCACCCTGAGCACCCTGAGCACCGCACCCTGAGCATCGCACCCTGAGCACTGCACCCTGAGCAACGCACCCTGAGCACCGCACCCTGAGCAGC
>JAQMYM010000012.1:540726-559904 GCA_030014255.1 Parauchenoglanis ngamensis | reverse complement strand
TGTGTTGTGTGTGTGTGTGTGTGTGTGTGTGTGTGTGTACAGTGAAGACTGAACACTTTACATGATTGTGCTTTATTATTATTAGATGCAGTGATTAGATGAACAGGGTTTGGGCTAAAAGCTCAGATCAACAACACGCTGGAAAATCACCATAAACTACCACTGAACTGAGAGATAAAACTAATTATTCACTAAATAACCCTAGATCTTAATAATCCACAGCACTGGAGAATCCGTCACTTGTTTATAAACCATGATGTTGTAATAAATTATAATGTAAATAATCGTCTTATTTCAGTCATTACCAATTTTCCAAAATTATTGAATAAGTAAATAAATAATACAGCGTTGAACTAAAGGGAAAAGTATTGACTGAAGTTTAGTTTCTTATCCTCAGCCTCTTTACAGGTTCTCATCAGGAACCCTAACTGCAGTGACGTTATTATTACTCTCACACACAGGGGGGCGTGACGACGCGGCGTTACTGGGACCACGCGGCGTCGCGGCCCCACTGCAGCGCGTCTCCTTCACGTGTTTTATTACTCTTACACCACAGCACTTACAGTTCTTTTAAATTAAGATCCACAAAAGCCCCTCTGTCCTGAAGATGCTGCCAAACCTAAATCACAGCTTTACTTCTGAGACTCCTTCTGAAAGTCACCACATCGGCGATAACACGAGTCCACCGTGACCAGGCTGTCGCTATGGAAACGATAATGTCTCCGTTAACGTAATGCCGTGAATGTACGCGCTATCGTAGAGAAGCGATGGTGCTAAACGTTAGCATTGGAGGGAAAAAACGTGTCACTAGAAGCCAGTGTTGTGAAGAGGAAGTTGGTGAAAACGGCCATATTACAGTTGAACACTGTCATTGCTTTATATCTGTTCTGTTGTTTATGTATTATTTGCCAAATCATCCCTGTAACACTGCGATAAATGGTTGAGATACGACGTCTCGTGCTCAGAGATTGTGCTAAAGCGTATCTGTATGCTTTAATTCGTGTTTTCTGCCTCAGATGCCTGTCTGTATCAGTGTGAGAGCATGGAGGAGGGTGAAGACAGCCTGAAATATGACACACTGGTGAGTCCTTTCTCTTTCTCTCGTACACACCTACGCCGTCAGCAGTGTGTGTGTGTGTGTGTGTGTGTGTGTGAGAGAGAGAGAACAGCTAACGTTACCGCTCCATTATGTCCGAGTGTTAGTCAAGGTGAAGTTCAGGAGCTCTGATATCCAGTCTCTGAACACACCAGCGGGAGCTCCTCAACACTAGAGCGTTAGCACTGGATCTCCGGGTCTAGAAGCAGTGTGTTGGGTCGTTATCCCAGGATTAGCTGCAGCTGTTGCTGAACCAGGATAAGGGCTTGGCTGTAGTGCTGCTGATGGAGGGTTTCTTTTTATTCAGTTATTCACTTATAAACTAAAGCGCATGGGCTTGAGCTGCTGCCGTAAACGATTCTGAGCTCGTAGGAGTTGTGGCCGTTTTCGTTACAATTCCTTCATGTATGCATTCGGCCCAATCCCCAATTGTTCCATGTTACACTGTCTCAATGAGCAGAACATTCTGGGAGTTTTCTGCTTATCATCTGGTTCACCTCATACCTACTTAGAAGCAGAAACCAAAAACTGACAACCCTGCGGTCACCCCAGTGAAGAGACGGAGAGCTGAAGCCGAGCTGGACCTGCAGGACTGCTTTGAGTACCCAGAATGCAGCAGCTGACAACCTGGAGGAGCTCACTGATTCTGTAGCATCTTACATAAGCTTCTGCGGGGACATGTGCATCCCCACCGCGGCTCACAGGAAGTCTCACAATGACAAATTACTGCAAAACTGAGACAGCTGTGGAAGGACAAACAGGAGGCAGCCTGCAGGAGAGGAGATGGGACACGCTACACCAAAGCCAGAAACACACCGACCGAGGACATCAGAACAGGCTTTATTCTGAGAAGCTGAAGCACATTCTCAGCTAATGACCTGGTGTCCGTGTGGAGACGCCTGCAACTCCTCACCAAGTACACAACCCCCCCACCCCACTCCGCAGACAGCGCCCGACAGCTGGCTGAAGACCTGAGCGCTTTTTACTGCAGGCTTGAGAAGCCCATCAGCACCGCCCCCATGCCCCCACCCGCCCTCCTGCCCCACAACCAGCTCTGATGTGTGGTGGTGATGAAACAATAACAGGAAGACCCCTGACCAGGTGTCTCCCTCCTGCTGAAAGTCAGAAAGCCATCTGTACTCAGATTTTCAGAAATCATTAGAACCGAGTTTCAAAAGTTCCAAGAAAAAAGCTTCAAGTTCCCATAAAAGCCTTCACCTCAGGACTGACCAACTGCAGACCAGGTGTCCTGACCTCTGTAGTGTTTTGAGAGGCTGGTGCAGGCACACTTGAAGGACATCACAGGCTCACTGCTGGATCCCTTCCAGTTTGCCTACAAGTCAAATAGGAGTCAAAATAGTCAGAATGGAGCTGCACTTCATGCTGGAGCACCTCCGCATACTGAGGACCTATACTGAAATCCTTTATGGACTTCAGTGCAGCATTTAATACGTTCCAGCCATCCTTCACCCTAAACTAACCTCCACCTGCAACTGGATCACAAGCTTCATAACCAACAGAGAGCAGCAGGTGAAGCTGGAGGAAATCACATCCATCACTTGCACCCTCAGGACTGGCGCCCTCCAGGGGCGCAGGCTCACCCCTCTGCTCTTCTCCATCTATTCAAATTACTGCACCTCCGGAAACTCATCTGTCAAGACCCTGAACTTTGCCAACACCACAGTAATCTGCCTCATCCTGGATGGTAACGAGTCTGCATACAGACAAGAGGTGGACGTGCGATCCCTGTGGTGCAGACGGACAGGAACAGGACAGGAACGTCCAGGCACCAGAATGGTTCCTTTCCCAGCAGCTATAAAGACTATAAACACCATTAGCATCTGGTCATTACAGATGTTTAACACTTACACTGTCATCTTCTGTGCAGTATCTAATCCATGTGCCACCTTTACCATGTGCACCTTATTTATTTATTGTCATCACTTTACTGTCCTGTTCCTAAGGGTTAACTGTTCTGTGTGGATGCTGGATACATGGATTGTTTTGACTTTAACCTTTGGTACTGCGTCTTGTTTATGTCCAGCACTGTTGCGTAATGTCTGTAAGTGTAAATGTGTAAGTGTTCACTGCAGGATCCTTATAAACCAGGAACAAATTCCTTATATGCTCAGGCACGCTTGACCATTGCACCGCTCTATGTGGAGGCCTAGACGACCACTACCCCTCGATCTTCAAAAGAAATGGGACACCCTGGCCTACACAGGAGCACACAAAACCCATGGATAGGGCCAAGCGGTAGGGGTGAATTGGGATTGGGCCGATAAGTCATTCTGTCTCCACTGACCATAATAACGCTTTCTCCCCATCATGAAACTTGACACCGGAATAACGCGACGAGTCGAACCAATCACGTTACTCTGAGAGCTCCCACACTGGAAGTCCGTCGACACGAACCCCAGGCCAATGCTTTCAAGAGGACCAGGAATCAAAATAGCATTCATACTCCTCCAAATGTAGCAGACTCTCAGAGCAAACAGCCCAGAGTCCAGAACAAAACTCGAGAGTTAAAACCTCTGAATTGGCTCTAGAGATGGAGAATAGATTAAAGCAGTTTTTGGTTTGGTTACTTTATTTGGATTAGCTCTGGAAAGACCGGAGTGGTTTTATTGGGTCTAGCATGGTCGGCGTGACTGGATTAGCTCTAGAGGCACTGCAGCAGTAATGTTAGCATTAGCTAATGTGCAATAGCAATGTTTGTCATTAGATTTGTGTCTAGATTAGCTCTCGATAATTTGCAGTGTTTGTTCTGGAGCTCTTTCTGTGGCTAGATTAGTTCTTGGGTGAGTGCAGTGGATTAGCAGTGACTGACACTGGGTCAGGTTTAGAAACTTTCATGTGAAGGTAAATATCATTCTGGAATATGTCATGATGTGGAGTTACTGCAGCAGTGCAGCTGTTCTAGTGTATTGGCAACGTTTGATTGGCTGTAGGTGTTGATTTTACGATTATCTCTGGAAGTAGTGGAGTGGTGAACTGTAGAGCATTAGGAATGTGGGATAGTCAACACCCCCAGGAACGGATCGTTTGGTGATCAAACCCAGTGTGAGTACACCCTAACCGTCACACAGACCTTGTAGTGAACCAAGTACTTCATTTGAATTACAAATTCTGTTTTCTGTACAGTAGGAAGTGGGGCAGGATTTGTAACACAACCCAAGACAGAAGTTTATAAATGTCTGCTGGAAATCTCACACACTGAATTGTTTCTCCACAGTTTGACAGTGACCTCCAGCTGACCCCTGACCCTGACAACCCCGTATCACCATGGAAACACCTGGAGAACAAACTGCTAGAAGGTAAGCAATCTGTGCAGCAGGCTGTGATCCTGATGATGGTAACAGGGATGTGATTATATGGCTGGTACGAGACGACGGTACTGAGTTGGAGTCCCCGTGATGGAACCGGGATACGTTCGAGACGACGTTACTGAGATACTTTTAATGTGATGAGTGTATTTAGGGTCTGTGGATTTTATACAGGATGACTGTCTCTCGTTTCAGGCAACATCTCCGTTACGAAAGACGAGATGACGATAACGCAGCCTCTGCCCGTGGACATGTGTGAGTGTGTGTGAATGGACGTGTGTGTGTGTGTGTGTGCGCGCACGTGTGTTTGTTCTACTTTCTATTAATTACTGGTGTGTGTGTGTGTGTGTTAGTGTTCCAGGTCAAGGCCGAACCTCCATCTCCTTCATCCTCTCCAGCCTCAGACAGCTCTCTACTGTCCTTAACTGAAGCTCAGGTATACACGCACGCATGCACGCACACACACACACACACACACACACACACACACACCCACACCCACCCTGCTCTTTCTCATTGAGCATATTCTCACACATCTATTTATACTTACACCTGTCTAATCTACATCTCTACAAGCTGTTTCTCTCTCTCACACACACACACACACACACACACACACACACAGGGCTTGTTTGCATTTACTCTTTCAGTATTGACTCTGCAGCTGAGTAAATGTTTCCTTTTCTTGACTTCCTCCGTCTTCTTGCTGTTCTTTATCTTCTTATCTTCTTTATCTCACATCCTGAAGTTAATTCTGTATCCAGGATCTTCCACTGCTTCCCGTGTGTGCGTGCGTGCGTGCGTGCGTGCGTGCGTGCGTGCGTGCGTGCGTGTGTGTGCGCGCGTGCGTGTGTGTGCGCGCGTGCGTGTGTGTGCGGCATTAATTTTTTTTTATGTAAAACAACACTTTTTTACTAAACAACAAATAAATCATAAGAACGGTTCAATCTGACAGTTTCTGACTTTATTCTTCATCCCGTAACTGTTTTATAAATCTTCATGTAGTTGTGCAGGTTTTAAGGTGCCCGTATATTTCCATGCTTGTTTTTTATTCTCTTCTATTTGTAGCTTGTGTGTGTGGTGGGTTTGTTTTTTTTTTTTTTTTTCCCCTTTCTTCTTTTGGTAAATTGATACCTGTTGAATATAATTATTTACTTAGATACACAGATTTCAATTAACAAAAAATGTCATGCATTTATTTACTTTAATTACTTGAATTTATTTACTTGCTTTAATTTAATTAATTTATTATCAGAATCCTTTATGTTGTGTTCATGCTGGAAACCCGCATCACGAGGATGATATGAAACGGATATAAATGCGATTAATCGTGCAGCTGGCGTGTTCTGCTTCTGTCTCTATATTTATGTATTTATTTTCATGATGGAGTATTGATAAAGTCCCTCTCAGTTTCAGGTGAAAGGTGAGAATCCTCCCACGCCTCCCTACATGTACGGAGATGTTCTCTCACCCCCGGTGGGTGCCGTGGAGGTTACTGTGGCAACCACAGCCCCGCCTCCTCACCAAGCTCCACCCACACTTCCTGTTCCCACAGTAGCACAGACCACAGGTACACACACACACACACACACACACCCTTCTTACCCTCTGAGATGCACTGAATGTCTTTACTCTTGGGGATTTTGTGTTTTTTTTTTTGGTTTTTTTTGTTTTTTTTTTTCAATAAATTGACAACTTGTGTGTGTGTATATGTGTGTGTGTAGTGAGCGCTGGCTCCATCCTGAGCAGTAAGCCTCTGCTGCAGCCGAGGCCAGTGTGTATGGCGGCTAAAACGTTGATCCTGCAGGGAACACCCCCAGGTACAGACTCCTCCCCCTCTCTGCTTATTGCCATCTGATTGGCTAAAATCTGCTGATTTCCATCTTTTCATCTCAGAGTGATTAGCCTACAGATCAGTTGGTGATTTTTGTTTACTGCGTGCTCTGCTGCAGTGGTCCTGTCCCCGTCGGTGTGTTTGGGCTCGGCTCCGGCCATCGTTAAAATGGAGCCCGTGTCTCCCAGCATGCACTGCACCAGCCCTGCAGCCCCGCCCACCACCAAGCCCATCATCCCAGCATCCTCTCTGCCTGGCAGTAACTGTAGCGACATTGACGTGAGTGTGTGTGTGTGTGTGTGTGTGTGTGTGTGTGTGTGTGTTGGGGCAGTTTTAGCTCAGTGGTTAAGATGTAGGACTGCTGATCAGAAGGTCATGAGTTCCGTGCGGTCACTGCTGGGCCCTGAGCACGGCCCTTAACCCTCAAATGCTCAGTTGTATAAAAGTGATGAATGCAAGTCGCTCTGGTTAAGGGCGTCGGCCAAGTGCTGTATATCTAAATGAAAATGTGTTTGTGTGTTGGCTTTATTTTTATTGTCCAGCACTTAAGGGTTCCCTCCACCTCCGGGTTCCCTCCACCTTATTGTTGCCTGCATTATAGTGTTCACTACACGTCCGTGTTCTTCAGTGCTCCCTACACTGTAGTCCTACATAAACCTCTGTATCCCACACCATGTCACTCCATACACTTCAGTGTTCCGTACGCTGCAGTATTCCACACACATTAGCTTACCGACGTGCAGTAATGGTCAGTAACCCTAAGGAATAAAGATGGGGTGGCACATTGTTTTTTCTGTTATTAATATTGTTATTGTTGCTGTTGTGATGTGATGGCGGTTGGGTGACCGTGCTCCTCTGCATCCTCAGATGAAGGTACTGAAGCGTCAGCAGAGGATGATAAAGAACCGCGAGTCTGCGTGTCAAAGTCGGAAGAAGAAGAAGGAGTACGTACAGAACCTGGAGGCCCAGCTGAGAGAGGCACAGCAAGAGAACGAACGCCTGCGCCGAGAGAACCACGCCCTGCGACTCAGACTCGCCAGCAAAGAGGTCAGACAGGTGAACAGACAGACAGGTGGATAATGGGTCAGACGTTCAGTTACACAGTCAGATGATCAGACTGATGGACAGACACTCAAATGGAAAAATGGTGAGAAGGATTAATAATCAGGCAGTCAGTCAGACTGATACCGACAGACAGACAGCTGGTCAGCTGATCGGACAGAAAATCAGACACTGAGACAGAAAGACAGTCTGACAGATGATTAGACGCTCAGTCGGGCAATTAGATCGTCAGTCACACAGACAGCTAGACAGACAGAGAGAGAGAGACTATTGAGAGTATTGTCATTTATCTGTCCTCTTTGTAAACATGTTATAATAATATTAGTGTATTTTTACAAATAGACAATTGAAAACTGTCGTGTGTGTGTGTGTGAGACAGGGTGCTGAATCAGGCACCAATAAGAGAGCAGTGTGTGTGATGGTGCTGCTGCTCTTCATCACCTTCAGCTTCGCTCCCGTCAGGTAAAACACAGACGTCGCCTCAGCAATTAAACCGCCAAATTCTACAAACAAAATGAAACACGACGATACTCTTCTCTCTCAGCATCACGGACAGGAAGTTGCCGTCTGCGCTGGATGAAGGGGAGGAGCTTCACACGGGGAGACGACTGCTGGTGTACGAGACGGCTCAGGAGCCGGGCCGGGGGGTGAGCGACAGGGCGGCGGAGGACAGGCTGGACAGTGAGGAGGACGCGGGAGAGGACAGGTGGAGGAGAGGAGAGGTGGAGAGGGATAACGCCGACGCCTTTCACTTCAGGTTACTACCCTGATTATTCTTAACAATAATAATGAATATTAATTCGTCTTATCGCTGAGCGTTCTCGGTCTCTGTGTGCAGGAATTTGAGCAGTGTGTTCAGCGAGGTGAAGGATCTCGTCTTACAGGACATCGACCGGCTCTTCTCCTCCTCCGACTGCAGACAGTTCAATCGCTCCGAGTCACTCAGGTTGGCATGACGACCAGGGTCAAGACCCCTGACCTTCCCCTGTGTGTTAAAATCACCAGGAGTTTGTTCACATCGTGTGTGTGTGTGTGTGTGTGTGTGTGTGTGTGTCTCTCTCTCAGGCTGGCTGATGAGCTGCGTGGTTGGGTTCATCGCCATCAGATCGACAGGAAGAAGACAAACCGCAAACCCAAGATCGCACAGAAGGCAAAAATAGCACAAGTATGAACACGCACACACGCACACACGCGCACACACACACACATACTGTGGTGTGAACATAATTAAAACACAGTGTTTAGACAGTGAGTGTTAATGATGCAGAATTCATTAAAATGCCCCCCAAAAGCCTCGAGCCAGCCACAGAAATGGTTTCTCTGTATGAAGTTTATTTAGATTATTTCTTAAATGCTGGAACTGCATGTAAATACACCTAAAGTGCCACTGAGAAAGTCTGTCTAGTGGAAACCTCCTGAAATGGTTCCAGAAATGGTTCCTCTGGTGAAAACATGCCTTGGACCATTATTGAAATGGTTTTTCTGGTAAAAAAAAAAACAATAACAGTAATGGATATGTAATCAGAATCTTACCAAATTGGTTCTTCTGGTGGAAATGTACCAAAAACGTTCATGAAATAGTTCCTCTGGTGCTAACATATCAGACAGGTAGAGAGTCAAATGGAAGCTGGTGAGAAGGTCAGACAGGCAGATTGTCATGAAGACAGAGAGTTAGAGGAACAGTTGAAATGGTTCCTCTGGGGGGGGAAAGTAACTCAATTTTCCCTGAAATGGTTCCCCTGGTGGTACCGAAAATGTTCTTGAAAAAGTTCCTGTAGTGTAAACCTGCTTCAGACGTTCATCTGGTGTAAAAATGTCTAAAACCTAGCTGAGACAGTTCCTGAAATGGTTCCTGTGGTGGAGCTGTGTATGAAAGGTGTGTGGTTGGCGTGTGAATGCCACAGCGTAACACACGTTTGTCTCCTCCAGCAGAAAGCGCAGCACAGGAAGTCAAACTTCTCACGCTACCTCCCCATCGAGACGCACCGCTCAATCGAGAGGTGGGAGGACTACATTACCCAGCATGCATTTCAGATTAGTGTGAGCTAAAGGACGCTGTTATACCGTGTGTGTGTGTGTGTGTGTGTGTGTGTGTGTGTGTGTGTGCGCACGCAGTCAGCTGCAGCTCTTACCTGGACCTGAGGTGAGTTACAGCGACTTCCTGGATGCCATCGATCGGCGTGAGGACACGTTTTATGTCGTCTCCTTCAGACGGGTGAGACACCGAGCATGTTCACATGCTAGCATGCTAGTTAGTGATTAGTAAAGCATACAGGTTTCATTAAAGTTGAATCTGTCTCTCAGGATCATCTGCTTCTTCCTGCGATCAGTCACAACAAAACCACACGACCCAAAATGTCCCTCGTCATGCCTGCCATGGCCGTCAACGGTAACAACGGTAACATACCCCAAGGAAAAATCAGGTTTATTTATAAAGCTCCGTAACTAGAGCAGGATTAATGCGTGTGCGTGTGTGCGTGTGTGTGTTCAGAGTCGGTGTATAACTCGTCTCGGGCTGGATACGAGCTGATGATGCAGGTGGACTGTGAAGTCATGGACACCAGAATAATCCCCATCAAATCCTCCGTGGTCCCGCCCTCGCTCAGAGACACGCCCCCAAACCCGCCGTCTCACCACCATCACCACGGCAACCACACCCGGCAGCCACATGGGGGCGGGGCCTCGGCGCCCAGGCAGCCCCTGCCTGTCAGGAGGAGGGGGGCGGAGTTTCTGATCACGCAGTCGGAGTCGTAATGAAATGAAGAAAAAGGGGAAAATGCGCGCGCACGCATTCTTTATCTGCATTGTCTAATCAAAATGAGCCAGTTACAGATTAGCTTTATCAGATATAAAACACCCACACACACAATGTGCAGATTTTTAATCCCAGAATTCCCACTGTTCATCACCCAGCGCGTGCAGTTCCACTGTTTATGTTCAGATTTAACCCTGTGATTGTCCAAATCTCACGGAGCCGATGATAAAGGAACAGAACATTGTTTTAAATGCTCTAAAGTTACATTTGTTTCGATGGTAACACGGGTCTCCAGGCTCCTAGAATTCCGCTGTACAGGTCCCCAAACTCCCAGAATTCCTGCACAGAGCTGACCAAAGTCCCACAATCCTCTGAACAGCTCTGGGAGTTTTGCTAAGCATACTGGGAGATGGCAGCTAGTACAGGGGATTTCTGGAAGTTCACTGAGCTGTACAGGCATCTAAACTCCCAGAATTCCCATGTGTGGGTAGCGAAGTCGGAATTCTCATTCTAACGTACATGTAACCAAAATACTGGAATTATGCTATATGGGAGCAAATTCCCAAAATTCCCCTGTACATGTCACTAAAATCCCATCATTTACCAGTAATGGCCAGTAAACTCCCAGAATTCCCTTGTATGGGACACCAAATTCCCAGAAAGCTTGAGGTAAGAGACCTGAAGGAGTGCGTTGTATATTTGTGTCTGTATATTTTTACTTCCTTCTCGATGCCAGTCATCACTGTTGTTTATCGTTTTAATTATGTTTGTGTTTATGATTTCTGAATTATACTGTGCTTTTATTTAAATGAGAAGCTTGTGATCGATAATAATATCAGTTACTGTGTCAGGAAGAAAGTCGGAAACGTAACCCAAATACTCGTGTTTGTTAGAATCCGTTCTGATGTCAGAACCGATGTCGCGATGCATTAAACGCTTAAAATAACACTGTTGTAAAATACACACAAATGTTAATATCCGCTAGTAGAGCTGATCCAGGCACTTGTGGGCGGAGCCTAAATCCTAACCCAAGCACACAGGAAGTGACCTTTTAAAACATTCGGCCCCAAACAGCGTCTCGCCGTGGGAAAGCTAAAGCTTTGCAGAAACGCATTGAGAATGTCGGAGATTGTAATATAGTGTATATTTAAAATCCGTTTTTATTCGATAATTGTAGCTGCGTTAACTTGAGACTTTATTACTCCATTCACGTTTAAAGGGAGCTTTATAAACGTCTGTTTGTTATTTAGATGCAGCCACTTTAGGTTACGCTTAAACGACACGGCCGCTTGTAAATAACTCGTTTGTGATCATAACGTGCACTTCTTCACTCTTACGTTTTATCACTTGTGGTGTTTTTTGGGTTTTTTTTCCTTGTTTGTTTTTTTACCAAGAAGAATAAACGAGGATCCTGTTGTTATTGACGATTCTTTCACAATAAAGAATACATAATGTATATTTTAAAATTTTTTAACAAATGAGTAAAAAAGAGCTGTGTAACAGTGACGCTGGCTCGTGGGTTTGCGTCAGAAATCAGTAACGTACGTAATTACGACGTACTTTATAGTAAACTCGCTATCTTGCATCAGATTGCCCCGCCCTGAAATAGAGAGATATAAAGGCATGTGCTGGATTCAAATCTAATTATACTGACTGTGTGCGCACTCCTGGCAAACCAGGAAAGCCGATACGGCAGAACATGAAGCTTTAATGTCTCAACAGCAAGTCACTGGGCAGGAAAATCAGCAGGAGTGAAACAGAGAGATGAAGTCACTCGGTGCGGTGCGGCTTTTCCCTCGATCCCCTTTAAATGCTGGAGTCTTGTGGGGAAACCTGCGGCTTTTTACAGAAAGAAGAGCCCATGCTGTTCCACTCGATGTTAAAGTCTTCCAACAGGAGGGATTTTGGAACATTTTGAGCCCCCAGACACGTTAGTTTCAGTTTTATATCATTTAAACATTTCAATCTTTTCCTGATTTTCTCTTTGCGCACCAGAAGACTGTGTAAGTGAACGTCCCTGTTTCCAGCTTTTCCCCCCGACAGTTTCAGCAACGAGCAGTGACCAGCAAAAGAAGGCCGACGTCTCAGGAGCGCTTTTTTACTTCCTGTTCAGTTTCTGCCCAGAGATTTTTGTTGAGACCGTTAAAAGCTTCATGTTTTGCAGTATTGGGTTTGCCTCATGTTTTTGCCCAGGAGTGTATAACAGTTTTTAGTTTAGTTAATTAAGTATCTCAGCAACTAAAACATGAGACTTGGTGGCACTCTGGAGCTTTCACTAGCCCAGTGGATTAGATACTTGCATTTATGATTTGTACAGCATTGTGTAAGGGTGTACAAACTTTTGCACTGTAGTTAAATGCAAAGAAATAAGAGTAAAAATAATGCAGTGAAAATGGTGATAAGGGTTAACTGTTACTGGAGTGCAAAGTGCAAACCACTCTATACTTTTTGTATGACTCATTGATATGTGGTTAACTTGCTACACACACACACACACACACACACTGACACACTGCCGGGACATTCTGAATGACTCTGACACACAGATCGCACTCCCAAATAACTTCACACACTTAGCAAAACAGTGATGTTCCAGTCACATCCTGTTTGGTGGAATTACACAGAAAATCAAACTCATTATTTAAATATTTATGCTGCTCACTTGTTGCAAACAGACTAGCTGTAAAGACTAGAAAAGCCCCAAAATAAAAGCTATGTGAATAACTTCCGCATGTGTGTGTTAGAGTGCTGGTGTTCAGCGTGTTCGGAGTGTTTTCCGTGCCCTTGACCCGGAGCGGTGTGATGACGTGACCTCGGAGTTCGAACGTTCCCAGAGTGCCGCGCGTGGCCAAACACGCTGTATAACACCAGGCTCGGTTTCAGCAGTGATCCTGATATAATCCTGTAAATACCACGCTGATGCAGCCAACGTTAGCAATGCAAGAGGTCGGAAACGGAGTGTGTGAAGAACACACCAGCTGAGTGTACTGGGAGCATCGCAATTCTACGTGACTAATAAACACTAAGCAGGCAGCTGAGATTCCTGTTTACATCCCAGCTCTGACAGCAGTGCCTCGGAAAATCACACGTGTCTATGCATTATTGCGCTCGTTCTAATACGCTTTCGTTTCTATAGTAACAGCTCATTCACAGGGCGGATGCTCCACTAATCGAACGGAATAACAAACATGTGATCTTTGATCTGTAAGGAGATGTTTATTTACCACTTGTGGAAGGATCAAAGCTGTAACTTTAAGTTTTCCGACACCTTCAGGACAGAGGAGTTTATGCTTTGTGGTTTTTCACTAACAAATGATGGCATTCTGCATGTTTTTTTCCCTTATTGACGTCAAGAGAAAGAAGAAAAAGAGGCTGGTGAGGGAACAACTGTTTATAGCTCCTATAAGGGAGAACAGGAAGTAAATTGTTTCGTGGGATATTAAAGCCCCACTATGTGTGATTCTGCCCCCTGAATGCCCCGCCTCGCTTTCCAAGCGTGTATCAGAGCGTACGGTGGCCGTCAGGAGCCCATAGCGTACTTCCAAGTACTTACATTCACACTCCATTGCTTTTTCTCTGCTAAATAATAAATACGATCCTCCATTTTTCAAAATTTGGTTCTCAAACATGTTCTCCAGCTCCAGCAAATACTGCTTCCTCTTCTTTCTTCTCCTTGTCTTCCTTTCTTCTTCTTCGTCGTCCTTTCGGTGCTTCCTTCCGGATTCACACTGCCGCTTGCAAAAACATGAAAAGCAGAAGGCGCTCTCTAGAGGTTTGTGCGTTCTGGGCTCCTGTAGCGGCGCAACATGGCGGCTCCATAGATTTAGAGTTACAGCTAATTATACACTAATGAGGACGTACTGATGAATTCCATGAGAGTATTATGGAACATATACTCATATATACACATATAAAATCCTACATAGTGGCTCCTTAAAAGTAGTCAATGTTGAAATGGGTAAAAAGTATGATCTTTAATAAATAAAATTGTAATCGTTGGTAAATTGCTGTGATGTAAGAGGAGTGAAACAGGACCTCCCCAGTCAGTAATTATTTAACGATAAACAGCAACACACGCAGAGTGTTTTATTCCTTACATATCTGACATATTTAAATATGTTATTGATTTCCTGTTTGCTAACGGAGGGGAACAGGCAGACTCTGGCGATAACACATCTAACAAGTGAAAAGAGTTTTTTAAGTTAAAACACTGTTGAAATATATTTTGTCGTGTCATGCGAGAGTGGGCGTGGCTAATTTCAGACAACAAAAATACTACGTACAATATTAACAGGGTGGAATATAAAATAAAAAAAAGCATGAAATACCACTGAATAAAATAATTTATTGAGCACGTCTAAACCAGATGTTTTTGAATTTATTTTTAAAATTCAATATGCTTATATATTTGTTGTGATGGTTTAGCAAAAAAAGTGATGAGTAACTTCTGCGGACATGAAAAAATGTAATATGCACTCTTATTTATATAAAATAGAATTTTTTTAATGAAATAAAAAAATTTTTTTTTAATTATTATTTAACCTCTTAGTGCAGTATTAATAAAGAAAAATTAATTCCGCTTATATTTGGTCATCTTAATGAATCTTGAATATCTCTGGTTCTACACATGGCGTAATTTTTAAATGTCATTTTTTTAAGAAATGCTTTAGAATCAACATGAGAGTATTTTTCAGGGAGAGAAAAGCTTCTGCTATTCTGCTTCGTATCTTCAGCATCGTTCCCCAGATTCAGCCGCCTTAAAGGAATTTCGTTTACGTCGCTATAAAAAACATATTTGAGATTCATGTTGTTCCACTTTTCACTCGCGTCCTGTTTCTTTCAGGAGCGCTTCTCTCCAGGGATTATGTTTTACATCGTGCTACTTTGATTTTAACACATTTTATTTCCTTGTAGTTTTTTTTTTTTTTTACTGTGAAAGTGAGACTCGGTGTCCTGCCGCTTGGAGAGAGCGAGCTCCTGCGTTCTGTGCTGATGTGCCCGTGCGTGTGTGTTCTTGTTGCAGAGGGAATTCCCACATGTCGAAGCCGGCGTCAGAGCCCAGACCCCCCAGCATGGTCAGCGAGTCCTCCGTGGCCGTCACCGTCGTGGACGCTCCATCAGGACTCAAGGTCAGGACTCGAATGTACGCCGGTCATGCATGAGGACGCTCGGGGTCTGATTACGGCTTTGTGTCGTGCTGTTAAAGGAAAATAATCAGTGACGGTGTGATGAAGCGGACTCGCTCATCCCTGGAGTGCTTTTGTTTATTTTCCTATAAAGTGTTTTATTCCTCTTTTACAACAGCAGCATGCCAGTGATTACGAATTTTTATGTTTTAAAGAACAACACGATATACTTTTTATCCGTTTATTGTTATATTTAATGTTGGAGATTCACAAAACAAGTTCTCACTTGCCTTATAGCAGCTACAAACACTCGTCCCCTCACCAGCCTCTTTTTTTATATAGACAACGCAGAGCGTAAATTGTCCTGAAGATGTTGCAAAGACACTGACGCGTGAGACTCTTTCCATAAACGTAAAATAAATAATCTCCTAACAGAAAACCTTAAAAAAAACATTTCTTGGTTAAACAACAGCATGTTTTTAATCAATTTCCTATAAGTCTTGCATCATGTAGAGCCTGAACAACCTGGGTATATCAGTGTTAATACATAATATAAAATTGATCCCATGTTCATCCCATTAGTGAATGATGGAGCAGATTTAATCTGTTTCTCTCACGTTGAAAAAAAAAAATCACTAACCTATTACAGCTTCCTCTCAGCTCGTTCATCATGATCAGAGCGAAAGTGCGCAGAAATGGCTGAAAGCGACTTAAACTTCCATAATAACTACAGAAGCTATGCATTTTAATGCGAGCGCGGTGATGGAAAAGTCAAAGCCAAAGCGGCTAGGAAAAGTTTGTTTGAGGTGCCGAGTGAATCACAATATGAGGAAATGTCTTGGGAAGTAAATATTTATAAAAAAAATAAATCTCATAAGAGTTCCATTGTGAACATTTATTGTTCTATAATTAAGAAAAAAATTGCAGTCTGGCAAAATTCTTTGATATATGAGGAATAAAATACGTTTGTTCTTTTGTAGGAAAATCATCAACTTTATAGACGTAAAAGTGGCTCCACTTACTCCACTCTATTACTCAGTATTTTACTCTAACTGAGCCACACAACACACACACACACACACACACACACACACACAATGTTCATGCCTTAATTAAGATTTAGACCACCTTTATGGAAATAAAAATAAAAACTTCTTTACATGCCTGAGGGATTCTCCTGATGACCACAGACAGTGTGACGTGCCTTGGCTCTGATCCCATGTGTGTGTTTGTGTGTGTGTGTGTGGGTGTTGTTCACCTGATACTCAGTCTGGAAGCTTATTTGGGTTCGAGCCCACACCAGTAAGTTTGGTCCACCGCCAGTCCATCTAACAGCTGTGGAGGTCCAGACCCTGGAGATTCCCGTATTCGGATTTGGCTGGCCTTCGTTTTCTCCCAGGATAAATAAGACACTGATAAATCACGGTGTTAATGTTCACACTCTACTGTTGGAGGCGTCATCCGTCTTTAGCCACAACGCACACACCTCACACAAGCGTTCCTTTATAAATTAATATTTCGTCTATGCGTGTGAAAGTGTTCGTTTTCATGCTTAATACTTGTGCGTGTATGTTGAAAAATTCCAATTAGCTGTCGAAAAGCACCTTAATGGTATACATTCACAAAACAACAAGAAGGCAGCTGAACAGAGAAAGTGCACCTCCTAAATCTTGCAGTAATGCAGCTCGGCCATTGCAGCTCTCTGGCTGCCATACACACACTTCCGCCTTTCTTAGGGTGCCATTACTTTTGTCCTGAGTGAATGGCTAAACCTGATAGCGTAATCAGTGTATGAAATCATCACCTATTATATGATTTGAAGCTGATCGATAAAAGTTCATGGAAATGAACTCCGGAGCGACATGTAAGATACAGACATTTTTCCTGACTAACCGGATTCTCTGTCCGTGCTTCTGGGAATGATTTCCGAATAAATTCACTTGATAAACGAGGCCATGTGTTGCTAAAATTAGTAGCGGATAACAGCGAGCTGACAGATAGCCAATATGTTTTGCCTTTGACAAATGCAGTGTTTGAAGAATGCAGCAGCAAACTGCCAGATATTTGCCTGCACTGTATATGTGTGTGTGTGTGTGTGTGTGTGTGTGTGTGAGTGTGTGTGTGTGTGTGTGTGTGTGTTTTGCTCTTGCTGCTGAAGCTCTGCAGACACATGGCAGAGTTTATATTAACGTGATGTCAGACTGCTGACAGTTTGGCAGTTTTTATTAAAATGATTCCAGACACGTATCAGCGGTGTTGTGTTGTCTGTGCAGCGAGGCAGAGAGAGAGAGAGAGAGACAGAGAGAGAGAGAGTTAGAGAGAGACAGAGAGAGAGACACAGAGAGAGACAGAGACACACAGAGAGAGAGAGAGAGAGAGAGAGAGAGAGAGAGATCGAGGTGATGCTACATAAATTATACAAAAGATGAAGGCCTTTTTTCTGTTTTAGCCTTTAAAATCCAGTGGAAGAGTGCACAGCTTTGGAAAAAGAGATCACGCCATCAAGAGGAACCCCAACGTCCCTGTAGTGGTGAGAGGATGGCTCTACAAGCAGGTGAGCTCTATAACACACACGGTTTAAGGTTTGTGTGTGTGTGTGTGTATGTGTGTGAGTGTGTGTGTAAAAGCACATGAGCACAATAAACACACCCACAAACATGCAAACTGATTTACTCCAAAATGAGGGAAATAACACGTCGGTTAAAGCGGATCTCTCTAATGAATATTCAACAAAATGCAAAACAGAGGGCGGAGCCTATGCAAATAGACTTTATAAAAACTATTAGGACTTGTAATATGACTTAGGGTTTAAATTACACCACTGAAGAGCAGGTCATACATTTGCACAATGTCATTTCTGATATTTGAAGAGGAATTAAAATGATTTTATAGTGAAAATGTACTTTTCACACTTTAATTTGACATTTATATTGTATTTTGGACATTTTGACATTTCAGTGTCTTTAATTAGAAGTATGCTTGAAGCTTGTCGTGTAATTATACATACATGTGGAAAATACCAAATATAAAACCAACCTGATCTCATTATTGAAAAAAAAACTGCCTGTGGTTTTATTTGTCCTTGCAGAGGCAGGAATGGGTTTTTGTAATCCCATTTTTGGGTTTTTGTAGAATTGTTCAGTTTTTTCCTTATGTTCTGCAATCATTGTTTTTTTTTTTTTTGCTTAGTAATTCCTTACATTTTACCCACAGTTCCCTCGTTCCCTCCACTGATGGCTCTTACTGCGGTTTGGAAAACAAACACATAAACAAAACCTCTTGAACCCCCTTTTTTTGTAAGAGAACCAAATATGAAGAGCTAAATGTTAAAGATTTTGGAAAATAATGAGCCATAATTTGGAGTTTGTATCACACACTGACGCCATTAATGCACACCTTAAAGTGTTCTTTTGGGGTTTTTCTTAAGGATTCTTTGGATAATCTCAGGCTCTTAGATAACAATAAAGAACTTTCTGGTAGAAAAAGAGGGTTCTGTATAGAACTGTTGAGTCAACTGAAGAACACTTAAAGAAGTTTAAAGGTTTTTATATGTAAGTAGTGGATGTGCTTTTTGGTGCTCAGTGATTTAAACGTGGCTCATTATCAGTGGGATACGATTAAAAAAGGGAAAAAAGAGCGACCGATTCCTGGAGTGTCTTAAAAACTCCACAAAATACATTTTTGGAAATATTATTTTTACTAGATCTATATAATCTTGGCTAATTTTCTATTTATTGGTATATATTTATAGCAGGTTAGAGATGCTGTAGTCTTTCCAGACACTAAAATATACATTACATTTTAAAACTAATAAACAAATAAGGAAAACTAATCTGGTCCCAATAGGACTACCTTTTCCACAGGAGCCTGCAGAAAGATGATGAGAGAATAAAGTCAATAAATTGCAGAAATGACTTCCTGTGTGTGCATGTGTGTGTGTGTGTGTGTGTGTGTGTGTGCATGTGTGCATGTGTTTGTA
>JAQMYM010000012.1:523951-540626 GCA_030014255.1 Parauchenoglanis ngamensis | reverse complement strand
GACCTGAACCAGGAGAGGGCCGTTCCCTTAACTCCCACAACCTTTTCTAATCTATCAAGGAGAATAGTATGATCAATTGTATCAAAAGCTGCACTGCCGTGGATCCACATGCCACAGAGTTGTAGACGCACCACAAAACACTGACATATCAAGTAACAGAGTGCCAAGCCGCACCAAGAATGCTTAAAGGGACGGCTCTAAACAGAGTGTTAAAGGAGCAGAGCAGAGCAAACTTCCCTGCCATCGATGAAAGAAATAAACATGTCAGAAGTGATCAGGCACTGCACACAAGCTAAGGCAAAAAACCTAGAACATCAAGGCAAGGAGAAATCCATTCAAGTTTGGTATGGAGTGCCGCCACAACCAACAACCAATGCTCAACATGATGAATGAACAAAATAAAGACATTAAGACAATAACACAAAAACAGACATCAAACAGAAATAAAAACAAAAAATATTGAAAGAGAAAGAAAAGGTTCTAGTTGAGAAGTGGCAGAAATAACATTCACAACATACGCTGAAGCAGATAGAATTCCAACTGCATGACAAATTGTTTATCCAGTCCATGTTATAAGTATTGATCCAGTTCCAATCACTGTCTCAGTCCCAGACCTTGATCCTTTTCCAATCTCTGTCTCAATAATAGGCTTTGATCTTTTTCCAATCTCTGTCTCAGCCCAAACCCTGACCCAGACCCAGACACTGAGCTAGTCTTAATTCCTGTCTCAGTCCCAGACCTTGATCCAGTCCTAATATCTGTCTCAGTCCCAAATACTGATTCAGTCCCATTTACATCTTAGTCCCAGGCCCTGCTCTAGTCCTACTCCTTATTCCAAACCCAAACACTGCTCCAGTCACAATCCCTGTCTCAGACCCATGTCCTGAGCTGGTACCAAAGTCTGTCTCAATCCCAGGCCCTCATCCAGTATTAATCTCTCTTTCATTGCCAGGCTCTGATCCACTACCATTTATCCATTAATGATCCATAATCTCAGTCCCAGACAATGTCTCAGACCATGTCTTCATTCTTCCACTATGTTAGACCTTTCGCCGATCCCTCAATTTCAGCCACAGATTCCTAATCAGTGTCAGCCTTGGTCACTGATCCAGTCCTCAAGACCTATATGTATGTACCTCTATGTCTGTCTTGTGATTTGTAAAGTTTTGTGTACATGTGTACACTATTCTAAACTATGTTTAGTTCCTGAGCTATGGTCCCTAGTCTTTAGTCTTCGGTCCCTAGTTCACACTACAGTCCTGTCAGTAATGTTTACTGGATTTGTCGTTGGCTTGCCTGTTTCAGATAAATTTTTTGATTCACTCTTTTTGACTCAGTCATTTCCCCTTTAACAAATTCATTCATCTCAGGAGAAATGGCTGCCTGGCTGCATGAGTTACTGACAGCTATACGTAATCACACAGAAACATTCTACCCACACACTTACTTTTTCCTTTCCCCAAAATGACTTTTATTTCTATAATGTTCTCTCTAATGTTTCCTCCCACTTGCACTCCTCCATCCTCGTCATTTTCAGGATTTCGGGATTCCTCTGTTTGCTATTTTCTCAATGGCCATCATTCACATGTTCCTCCAACTCGCAATGGCTGCTGATGTCATGGGCAAAGCTGACCTAGAAAAACCCACTCGCAACCTTTATATTCTTTCTGCTTTGCTGAAGCATAAAAAGCTCAAGAGTTGGAATGTAATGGAAAATCAAGTACAAAAGCTAGCATCACACTGTATTATATAATGTTTAAAGAGGATTATTGAGCAAAAATTGACAAAGAAGCTAGCATAAAACTGGGATATACAAAAGTGCACTTCAGTTGTTAGCACGAGTGACATGTGGGCTAAAAATTCCCTCCAACGTAACGCGGAAATTTAATTTCATGATTCTCAGACATTTCCACAGTGCACAATATTTATTATGATACATACTGTACGTTTGCTCACAAACTGCCAACAAATAACTATTGCTGCACATCTCGTGGAATTTTATTATTATTATTAATGTCTACAAGTCATTTTATTCTTATTTCTTATATAAAATATTTTTGTCTATAATAATGTAACAGTGAAAAGGAGAAAGAAAGAAAGAAAGAAAGAAAGTATTTTTTAACAAGTAACATTTTAGTATTTTTTAAACCCCACCACCACCCCTTCTTCAGAGGATCCATATTTAAATTTACTTGTGCAAAATTATTAAATACTGTTTATGTCTCAGACACTTTTGATATTGATACAGTTTTAAAAATCACGGGTGGTGAACTAGAGACACATACATAGAAAGTCAAAAATACACACATGGAAGTAACATCTGAATTTTAGTCAAGAATTCCCAAAATGGTGTTAGAATGAGAAACGTGAAAATGTGTTGGCTAAAAACAGCCTTGCATAGTGATCAGACAGATTAATTGTGGTCTATTTCCCCTTATTATCATTCTCACGCCACTAGCAAAGCCTGAACGAAAAAGCAAAGGCTTCTTGCAGTAAAACTGCTGATTTAGTAACAGGTTTTGACTGTTTTTTTGATGTTATGACGACTATGACAACATTGGCAATTAAAAGGCTATTTCATTTTGAATGACTCATATAAGCCTTGGTTTAATCATAAGACTGAGGAAGGGATTTATAAAGAGCAGAATGAGCAAAAAAAATTACCTTCTTGCAGTCTGACTGCTGATTTAGGATGGGTTTCTGGCTCTAATGACATGAAGACGGTGATGGTATTGGTGAATAAGAGGTGATGTGACTTTGAGTACAGGTTTTAGTATGGCTATAAGATACTCAGGAAGTGATTTATAAAGGATAGACTGGGCCTTACTTGTGTTGCATAATTTGGTAATCATGTGTGTTGGGATGATGGTGCAGAGTGATGAGTCTCGTTACAGTGGTGATGTTTTTCTCTTCATCGATACTCCTTTATTTTCCACTCTTTTATTATGAGAGCAAGACCATCTGGCCTTTCAGAAACGAACTAAGAAGAAAAACCATTTATGTCTTGTAAAGTCCGGCGTTTTCAATCGTTTCTCTCTTTCATAGTCCCCCCTCTGTCTCTCTCTCTCTCTCTCTCTCTCTGAGGAGTGATAGCCCACATTTCTTGATGTTCTTCCAGTCCCTGCTTTGCCTCATGAAAATGGACAAACCAGAGTCTTTCCTCTTTTTCTCCACAGTGTGACCTGTTTGTATGGATGACCATAACAGAACTTCTATAGCTTTGAGAACCCCACGTAATGATTAGCTAGATGATAAATCACAATACTTCATGTCCACATTATTGATATTGTATGAATTTTTTAAAAACGGTCATCTTCTCTCTCAGGCAGTAGTTTAGGTCTTACAATAGCGCCTGTCTCATTCAGAAGGTGTCATAAAGACAACAGTCTTCTAATGGTCAAGGTTAAAGGCAGCTTCACACCTGTCCATCTCTGCGAAGGCTATTAGGACTGCTATTGAAATATTTGGGTTATCTTTTGGTATATAATATAATTTCTATAGGGTGCTATATATAATCAGAGTTTAGTGGGGCTCCTATGGTATTTTTCCATGTTACCCATTGGAATATTGTAACATTATTATTATTACTGTCCTACATATAATGACTTTTACATATGGCTCCTAAATAATCAAATGTCTATGGATTCTTATTGAATTGGAATATAATTAGACCTCTGTAGTGTTTCTATATAATTAAATTTCTAGAGTGTTTCTAAATAATTATATTTCTTTGGGGTTCCAATATAATCAGATTTCTCATTGTATTGACTGAATATATTGCTACATTGGCAATATTGATTCTATAAAATTATAATCCTATAGTGGCCCTGAATAATCAGAGTTGTATGTGGATCCTACTGGGTTTTTATGGGTTACCTGTTGTAAATATGTGACCCATCATATGAAGTCAGGATTCTGAAAATATGCAGAACTCAAATCACCCAATATGTGGCTTGACACCTAATTTGGTATTACGAGTCACAAATAAAAATATTTCTATAGGGGTTCTATAGGGTTCCTGTATAATCAGATTTCTGTATGGTTCCTGTATAATCAGATTTCGGTATGGTTCCTGTATAATCAGATTTCTGTATGGTTCCTAGATAATCAGATTTCTGTATGGTTCCTATATAACCAGATTTCTGTATGGTTCCTATATAATCAGATTTTTGTATGGTTCCTGTATAATCAGATTTCTGTATGGTTCCTATATAATCAGATTTCTGTATGGTTCCTGTATAATCAGATTTCGGTATGGTTCCTGTATAATCAGATTTCAGTATGGTTCCTGTATAATCAGATTTATGTATGGTTCCTGTATAACCAGATTTTGGTATGGTTCCTGTATAATCAAATTTATGTATGGTTCCTGTATAATCAGATTTATGTATGGTTCCTGTATAATCAGATTTCTGTATGGTTCCTGTTTAATCAAATTTATGTATGGTTCCTTGATAATCAGATTTCTGTATGGTTCCCGTATAATCAGATTTCTGTATGGTTCCCATATAATCAGATTTCTGTATGGTTCCTGTATAATCAGATTTCTGTATGGTTCCCGTATAATCAGATTTCTGTATGGTTCCTATATAATCAGATTTCCATGCAGTCCCAACCTTTTTCAGGGTACCCCTATATATAACCATGTTATTACTCCATTATAAATCTTCACTTCAGGGATGAGATGCTAAATGGAACGTAGATTGTGAGAGAAAAGATTCATTTTAATCAAAAGGATTCATTCCCTGTTTGTGTGGACTGGAACTTTAAAACTGGTACGCATGGTTACCCACTGCTACAGCGGTTAGCAATGTGACCAAACCAAACACAACAGTAGCCAAACACAGTGTGTAAGAAAACACAACAGATGGTTGTTGCATTGCATACACCTCCGTCGAGTGTTTCGCCTGTTTCCTCAGAGCTGTAATTCAGCAGGCGTTTATAGAGAGTGTGATTTACTGACGTCCATAATGCAGGAGGTGCCTGGGGGACATGACGTAACACACTGGGTACACTTTACTATCATTGCTTACACCCTTGAGAATGACGTCATTACAGGGACTGTGTGTGAGGAAATAATACACTGAATTAGGCTACAGTGTTGGAATGTCATGGAATGCTAATTGTGCTAATAATCAGGCTAATCATGCTCCAGAATCCTTTATGAAGATGTCATCTTGGCTTTACTGTTTGTTCATTTCAGTTCAACTGCTAACAGTAATCAAACAAAACAAAGTTAAACCGTTAGCACATGTCCAACTGTAATGCTATGAGGCTAAGGCTAATAAGCAAGCACTAAAAGTTTCCACAGAGCAGGGCCTAGCATAGCATTTTTAATGCTACAAAAGAAAATGCAGTATATTAATACTTATTTTAATAAAGTGAAGTTAGAAATTCAAATGCAACCAATGGCTGAAACTTTCCACTGGACTGAGTGACTAGTGCAAGGGTGTGACAAGTTAGTTGTTAGCCACTAGCAATCCTCTTGGCTAAGCTTCCTGACCACTGAAACCACCAACTGTCATTTTGTTAAATCTATCACTTTACATTGAGCAGTAAATTTACTGTTTAATTAAAACTGGTGATTTATTTTAAGCATGAACATGTATTACTCATGATGGGAGTTTTGTAGGATGAGCAGACACACGCACACACACACACACATTCACATGCACACACACACGCGCACACACACACACATTCACATGCACACACACACACACTCCAGAGAATCTGAAAGCTCTTTGCATCGTGTCGAATGACATTCACATTACAATTAAAATATCCACTGGATTAAAGTCTTCTGGTGCCTAGCACACAGTTATATAGTTTATACACACACACACACACACACACACAGATGGGCAGGTTCCTCTGTAGGCTGTCAGGATATGTGCCATCTATAATTGGTTTCCTATCAGTAACGATCAGTAGACGGCTACAAAAGGATTTTCCAATCACATTTGTACTATAGCAGCACAGTGACATCACCATGAACAGGATATCCCTCCAAAATAGACTAAAGGACAAGAAGAACTAATCAGGAAGGTTGCCAAAAGACCTACTGCAACATTAAAGGGTCTGCAGAAACATCTGGCAAAAAGCACTCACTCCCTGCATATGACAACAATTTCTCATAATCTTCACATCTGGGCTTGGGGTAAGGTGGCTAGATGGAAGGCATACATCCAAGCTCTCCTTAATCACCCCAAATCATGTGATAAAAAAGTGGCCTGATGAGTCTGTGTTAGAAATTTGTGGGCATAATTCTGAAAATCCCAGAACCAAGGCAGTTTATCATTTAATGATCGTCATAGCCACTCTGAAGCATGGTGGTGGCAGCATCATGCTGTGGAGCTGCTTCTCTTCAGCTGGAACTGGGGCTCTATTCAGAGGGAAAAGAGGGAATTGTGGATAGCTCTAAATACCAATCTATTTTGACACTAAACCCGCAGGCCTCTGTTAGACTGCTGAAAATGAATAAGAATTACTTCACCTTCCAGCAAGATAACAACCCAAATCACAAACCCAGGTCAACAAAGGAACAGTTCAGAAGAAGAACACTGTGAAATGCCTTGCAGAGGGCTGTGCACAGGAGATCTCCCCACATGTAGATAGATCTGGTGCAGTTTTGAAAGCAAGAGTGGAATAAAATGATCAAATGTATATGCACCCCAAAAGACTGAGTGCTGAATTACAAGCAAAAAGTGCTTTAAAAGTGCATTAGTTATGGGGTGTGAATACTTATGTAAACATTTCTTTTTCTTTTTTCCACTTAAACTGTTCTGTTTGTTTTTCACTTGATTGTTATTGTTTGCTTTATCACAGTAAAGGTGGAAAGAGATCTGACATGATTTATCTTGGTTGCATTTTTTTTATCACACCTCATTTTAACAGTGTGTAGGCGTTTTATTTTCACTGAACACAGCCAGATGCACAACACACACAGAAATCCTAATCCAAGTGGCCAGGGTTCTCCTGGAGCTCGTAAACAGCAGGCAGTCACTCGGAGAGAGTTTAATATGGAAATGACACAATTGCACACTGCTGAGTTTAAACAAGGCATGTCCTAATGATTATATTATATTATATTATATTATAACCACAATACATGCAAAAAGATATAAAATAATCATCTAAGTGTCTGGAAACTCGAACCAGACGGGATGCAAGCGCAGTTTTGACATTTTAATAAAAAACACTTGCCAAAGGTACAAAGTCGGCAGGCAGAAATCAGAGCCGTGAAACAGGCAAACGGTCGATCGATCTACAAACAGGATAATATAAGCAAAACAAACTCGGGAATAGAAAACATGAAACAATATCAACAACCAGGATAGCAAACCCAGAGTAAAGGCTTGGCAACAGGCAGACACACTATGGAGCAGAACTAATGCTTCATAAGCACACAATGAATTGAGGGGTTTAAAAAGAGTTCATGTTGTGTGACTGATTGGAGGCATCTGCTCCCAATCAGAAGTCAGGTGACCCTGAACGCGGGAGGGGTTCGGCCATGTTGTTTGTAGGCCGTGTAGTGTGGGATATGTAGTCCATTTATGTGTCTGAATGTTCTTGTGTAAAACTGTTCATTTCTGTATCAGAGTGTGTCGCGATTGGAACGCGTACAAGGGTGCGGACCCTGGTGTGGACAAGCTGCGAGTGAGTCCTGTGGTAAAAAACAGTAATCTACATCATGACATTGGCCTCTGAAGGGAATGTTGACAGCTTCCCCTCTGGATTGACAGTATAGATTTATTATATGGGGAAATTACAGGAGGGCTGCAGAAACTACTCAAGATCACCATCACCTACTAATACACCGAGATAAACTCTACAAAACACAGTGATAATATATGAGCCGAACTTCTGACCAAAATGTGTTCACTCCATCTGTCTGTGTGTGTGTGTGTGTGTGTGTGTGTGTGTGTGTGTGTGTGTGTGAGAGAGAGAGAGAGAGAGAGAGAGTAGAAATGTTCTGTGTGGATATTGCTCTAGCCTGATGACACCAGTGAAAAGAATGGAAGGAGTCTCCAGTGTCAGCGCTGTGTAACAGTCAGAGGTAAAGCTGTATGTTTTCCCACATCTTCAGGACAGAGGAGTTTATGCTTTTTTGTGGTTTTTCAGTAACATTACAATCTATGTGTGTTTTTTTTATTTGGTTGTTGTATTTATTTGTCTTATTAACTATAAGAGAGAGAATAAAGAGAGGCTGATGAGGGAACGACTGTTTATAGCGAGAAGTGAGAACAGGAACTGACTTGACTATTTATATTAAAACGTGACTAGAAGCAGATAAGTGTATGACATATTATTCTTAAAAAATTAAAAATGTAATAATGGATAAACTGCTGTGAAGGAATAAAACACACACACACACACACACACACACACACACACAGGGTGGTTAGTACTTACGTAATAATGGAAGAAACCTGTGCATGTGAGTCAAAGTACAGTCTGAAATTTCATTTTATTCGTGTTGACAAAACTCCAAGTCTAGAGCTTTGTATGCTTTATAGTCGTTACATTTAACAGCAATTCTACAGGTCCTTCCAAAGTAAGCATCCTTTTTTTTTGCCGTTTCACTTCTCAGCAGAAATAACCTATCCTTTCTGGCTCAAAATTGATATCAGAAAACAACGTCACACTATCACTGTGATATAAAAACATGAACATGGTGATGAAGGACCGCACTGAAAGACACTGATACATATTTAATACACACAGCAGAAAGGCCAAACAAGACCAAGGGGAAAATAAGAAAACAAGAAGCATCCAGAATGTTGTGCTTTAAAGAGCCGGCCCCTGACACTCAATAGCAGCTCTGGGCCCTGATTGGCTGGAGCTAAAGTGGAAGGAAGTGGGGATGTTGGAGATGATTGACAGCTCCCCCTTCTCCTTCTCTCCCAGACCTCAGCAGGGAAAGAGCTAAAAACAGAGAAAAACTAAACACATGGACAAATTTAACAAATCAGGGTCAAATCCATCACACAGCTGGATCGCCATAACAACCATATTTATGAAGAAAATCAGTAGGGTCTGTGGGATTATGAGATATGTTTTGTATTAGGTTCTCCAAAACAATCTGTCAGAAGGTGTTAGATAATGATGTTTAATGATCCTGCATTATAATTCACTAAGCTAAAACAGTGCCCTGAATCCTCACCATCTTCTAAAGATGCATAAGGGAGAGGATGTGGACTAGCTGCTTCACTGTCTGGTACAGCAACTCCACAATGTCTGACCACAAGGACCTGCTGCGGGTGGTCAGTGCAGCCCAGAGTTTCACTCGGACACAACATCACAAATTTCCCCAGCCTGTTTAGGAGGGAACAGACTATTCACTAACACACAACTGGCGTGTTCGACAACATCTAAAAGCACTGTTAGAACTGGATGAATGTAACATGGAGGACTGGATCGGGTCTTGCTGAGACGCATGTCAGAACTCAGTGCCCGCCACCCTTATGACCAGCTTATTGAAGATGGCACTCCTCAAAGTCTGATCTCGCTCTAATACAACTTTTATTATGAATAATATTATACAGTCTCATGAGCGTGACTGTATTCTCCTCACTGAGACCTTACTGGCAGTAAAGAACTGACTGGAGCTTCACCATCTAATTTTTCTCACTGTAATAGGTCTTCTAAGAAAGGTGCAGGTAATACCGCTATTTTTTTCTGATATTTTACCATGTATAAGTGTTTCTTTTGGTTTTTACTCTGCCTTTGAGTTTTTAGCTCTAATCATTCGATCTGTTTATCGCTGTCTAGTGCTCACAGTTTACTGCCCTCCAACGCTAAAGAAGGGGTTTTATCTGAATTTGCTGAGCTTTTATGTAAAATTTCTATAGAATTTGATTATTGCTGGTGATTTCAATATTCATAGGGATAATGTCACAGACCGCTTTGCTAATGTTATCAACATTTCAGCTCTCACAGCACATTGCTGGGCCTACTCATGATCATGGTCACACTCCTGATCTGGTTGTTTCTAAAGGCCTGGATATATAAATCCTAAATGCTGGGATTTCGCATCATTTTCCTGTTTTCTTTAACGTTGCTTGGGTGAACAAACAAGTATCTGAGTGACGCTGCACTAATTAAGACAAGGGTAATTACTGGAAAAACAAAAACACCCTGGAAGAATGAGGAAAGAGTGAGGGCGCTAAAAAGCACTCGCTGCAAATCTGAGCTCAAATGACATAAGACTAAAATGTAGGCTGATATGGTATGATGATGATATAATATTTACAAGGACTTGCTCTGCAAATATAACAAAGAAATTAAAAAAATTAGACAGCTCCACTTCTCTAAAATCATTACTGAGGATTTGAACAATTCTAAGGTTCTGTTTAGCGTAACAGATAATCTTAATCCTCATAAACCTGCTGAACTTCACTCTTCAGAAAAATGTAATGAAATTTCCTTATATTTTAACCATAACATTTCTAACATAAGGAATAATATTGTGGCCTCTGCTATTGGACATGACTGTCCTCCTTCCACTCAATCCCCTTCCACACACACGTTCCAACTTTAGCCTAATTAACTGTAATGAATTACAAGAATTGGTGCAACAGTTAAGTTCTGCAACATGTTCTTGACCCAATGCCTACTACTTTGTTCAAAAATGTTTACAGCTGTTTGGCATATGATGTTCCTGAAATCGTTAATACTTCCCTACTCCCTGAAATCTTCCCCACATCTCTCAAACATGCTATTGTTACACCATTGCTGAAAAAAAGTGATTTTGACCTTTAACTTGCAAGAACTACAGACCAATCTCAAAAATTCCCTTTCTGAGAAAGATCCTTGAAAAATTTGTGTATCGACAATTGAATGCATACGTATCTATCTTACAGTAATCTGTTTGATGTTTACCAGCCTGGGTTTAGAGTCTTTCACAGTACTCGACTAGAGTTGTTAATGATCTGAAAATGAACTCAGATCACCACGAAGTCTCTATTCTCGTACTTCTTGACCTCAGTGCAGCCTTCGGCACAATCGGCCATGCTATTCTTCTTAAACGCCTTGCTTGGTCCTTGGTGGCACAAATCTTAGCTGGCTCTCTGCTTATCTTACTGGAATCTTCTCTGTTCATAGTGGTGGTTTTAAATCAGAGGATTTTGATATTCCATGTGGGGTCCCTCAGGGGTCAATTCTTGGTCATCTTTTGTTTAACTTATATATGCTCCCATTTGGGTCCATTATTCAGCAATACAACATTTCATATCAGCCTTATGCTGATGACAGTTACACATATCTGTTTAAGTGAATAAGTGAATGACCTCCTCCAGTGCATTGTTGATATTAAAAAATGGATGGCCCAAATTTTTTTTACAGCTAAATCAGGACAAAACAGAAATACTTTTAAAAGGTCGCTTTAAGGCAGTAGATTCACTCATTGTTAACACCCCCATGAGTAAAACCCTGTGAGCATGGCAAGAACCTGGGAGTGATTTTTGATGCCAATCTTATCTTCGAGAAGCATGTAGCTAGCATCTCTAAAACTGCTTTTTATCCTCTTAGAAATATATCCTAAGTCAGACCCTCATTATCTCAATCAGATACCGAACAGCTAGTTCATGCTTTTATTTCCAGCAGACTTGATTATTGTAATGCACTTTTTGTTGGACTGACAAATAAGATGTTAAATAAACTTCAGCTTATCCAGAATGCTGCTGCAGGGGTATTAACTAAAACCTAAAGATTTAAATACATAACTACTATTTTCATCTCTCTCCATTGGCTTCCAGTCAAATGGAGTAAAATTAATTTAAAAATACTTCTTATTGTATTTAAATCAGTGAATGGCTCCTTCCTATATTGATGACACGCTCACAGATTACACCATCAGGTCATCAGGTGACGCTCTCCTCACTGTCCACAGAGTTGACTCTAAACCAGCTCAACGTGCCTTCAGTCATTATGCTCCCAGATTTTGGAATTCTGTACCACACCAAATAAGGTCTGCTCTAACAATTAATTCTTTTAAGAATAGAATTTTTTTTGTTAGAATTTTAGAATCATTTTTACTGCCATACCCCCATTTGCTCCTATTTTATTATATTTATTTTTAATTTTTCTACCTTTTACCTTTTATCTTACATTTCACCTTATCTTGTTTTATTATTGTATCTTGTTTTAGTAAATTAATTTATTTATTATATAATATTATATTAAATATTTATATATTATTATATTATTATATTTTAATTAATATTAATATGTATTATATTTTTATTAATAAATTATTATTATTATTAATATATATTATATATTATATTATATATTTAATTACTTTCTTATTTTAATATTTTTCTTTTTATTTCTGATCCAAGATAGCTTCGAAACTGACAATCGAAGATTGAATTTAATTTATTCTCATGTTTGCAAGACAGGATTCTTTACACAGAGGTCCAATTCAATTAAAAGCATCCTGATATTTTCAAATATCGCACATCACTGTTGGGAAAGTTTTTAAACATTTTAGAGAAACAGGAAGCGTGCATGATCAACGGCATAGCGGTCATCCCAAAAATGATGCGGGAATCTCTGCGATGCTAATAATCTATATTTAAATAAATAAGTGACTATGGATGCAGGCTTTTGGGTCCCCCTTTATATGCACATGTACAGGACAGTGCAAAAGTCTTAGGCACATGCAGTGAAATGCTGTAAAGTAAAGATGACTTGTAAAATACAAAAATTAAATATTTCTGCTTAAAAGAAAAATACTACAATGTGAGATAAACAGTAACAAAGTAAAAAAAAAAATCAATATTCAGTGTGACGCCCCTTTGCTTTTTTGCTTAAACGGCAGTTCCAGTTCCAGTGTGTGCAGGTTTATAAGCAAATGAGCTGTAAGTGTTACTGAGCATCTTGAAGAATCTGACACAGCTCGTCTGGAGACTTTGACCATCACACTCGCTTCATTACTGCTTTCTTTACTGACATACAAACATTTTTCAAACACAAATTATTTTTGGAAAAGTGCTGTTTGCAAAATCTAAAAGGTTTTTGTAAAATAAATATCTATAACAAAATTTGTACTAAAAAAGGAGGGTGCCTAAACTTCTGCACAGTACTGTGAATCTAGCATCACCAGTCTCAGACAATGCATTTTGTATTTGGACCCTAGACTCTCATGGTGCATTGTGGGATTTCCTCAGTGCACTGGCCGTTCTGCACTCGGTACTGAACTGGGTGTGAAGCTGGAATTCACATGAAAGTGCATCATTTCAGAGCCTTGAAAGCGTGTGAAAGAGTGTATTTATGGAGACAATGAGGATGAATGGAGATTTATTTCACTCAGTCAAAACATGAAAAAATATCAGATGTTTTCGGTCGGAAACCTACGCCCAGTGGGGACCTGTAAAACCTCACGGAGTTACATCACAGCGAGAGAGAGACAGGGGGAGGACAAATTCTTCAAGTATGAGAAAACTTTACAGCTTCCCTCCTCTCTCTCTCTCTCTCTCTCTCTCTTTCTCTCTCTCTCTCCTTCCCTCCTCTCACTCTTCTCAGTCTATCAGTCCTCTCTGAGACTGGACAGAGGAAGAGAGAGAGAGGTGGTGGAGGGACAGACTAAGAGCATCCCTCTCTTCTCAGGTAAGTCTGGAAATCCCATAATATTCTAAAAGCTGTCTGTTGTTTCCATAGCGACCTGCAGCCTTCATGGCTGTGAGGTGATTATGTATTGGGCATTAATAATAAAGGAGTGATATGGAAGAGAAGAGGGAGGTGTTGTGTTGCGTCCTGCACCTGAAATCCTCAGGTCTTCGCTCTCACTGCGTCTGTGGTCATTTCTTCTGTATATAACTGTTCTGTTTATAACTGGATTCTCTGCACTGCATTAAAGGTCTGCCAGTAACGAGAGCTCTACAGCATCCTCGCTACTGCAGATGTAGATGATCAGTGAAGTCGTGTTCGGGGTCTTTACTTTTGGGTTTTACTTTGTTAAGGGTTATACAGCGTCATACAGAGTTATACAAACTGCAGCTCATAAAGCACAAACTGACACAAAAAGAGAGTAAATATACAAATAAATAAGGAAATAAATTAATAAACAAATAAATCAGGTGGCTCAAAAAGTTCTGAAATAATTAATTTTACATGTAAAATGTTTATAAATCATCCCCGGTGATCGAGGTTTGTAATGAAGTAATTAAGTTTTATCATTTATCATTTTATTTGTTTATTTAGATTATTTAGCCTTTTCATTACCCTGTACATGTAATCTATTACTTATTTACATATTGCATATCTGTACATCAGGGAGGGGTCTTTTCTTATTGAAAACACTGTTAAATATTGAGTGGGTGAAATGATTTGATGTTTAGAAATGTTGTTTCTCATTAAAGTAATCATTCATTTTATTTACAATTTCAAGGAAAAAACCCTTGTTTTATTGATGTGATTTCTTTTTGCCATAATTCATGTAGTGGAACAGGTTCAGTTCTGTGCTGTTTTATACTGTATATAGTATACATATATACATAGTTTTGAAGTTAACTTATATTTTCACATGTAAAGCTGTGTCATTATATCATTAGTACTTATTATTATTATTAAATTAGGTATAAATTAAATTAATTGATTGATTAATTGCTTGGTAGTTGATTATTAAGAGAATTAATGAATACATTTCTGTTATTTTCCCCGTCGTGGTTTAATAATGACCTCTGAATCTGGAACACATCCCTGCATCAAACTGCACAAACCGAGAGCATGAGAATAAAGAAATAAACACAGGATGCAAATGAATTTAAATGGCAGATGCGGCGTGTTCGAACTGGTAACATTATAAGTGTCCTGTGGGAGGCGCTATAACACTGTCATACCTGTTTATTTAAATGAGAATATGTTATTCATTGTGAAAGTGAAATAATAAAGGAGCTTAAACACAGAACAGCTCCATCAGCACACGTGTGTTTATAAAGCACACAACAGATTCTGCGTGCTGAGTTACAGGCAGTTACAGGCTGATCGCTGATTATGTGCTTGTATAACTGATATTGTAATTTGTTTCATTGTGTGATTGGGTGATTGTGTGAATGTGTGATGTGAATCAATTTATTTTGTGAATGTGATTGTATTTCTGTGTGTGATTGCATAGTTTGCCGTGTGATTAAAAGACTGAGATTGTGTGATTTATTATGTAATTGTGGGAATTGTATGACTGTGATATTGAGTGACTGTATTAATTGTGTGATTGTGAGTGTAGGGTTGTGTGATTTATAGTGATTTATTGTATGATTGTGTCATTGTTTATGTGATTGCGCAATTTGTGTGACAGGTTATGAGACTGTATGATTGTGTGATTGATTATATTATAGTGCATTTTATATTGTGTGATATTGTGTGATTAATTGTGTGGTTGATTGTGACTGATTACATGCTTGTGTGATTTAGTGGCTGTGTGATTATTTGTGTGATCAGTAGTTTTTAGTGTCTAATGCTTTAGTATTGCAGTCTTGTAATAAGATACACAAATCTGGGGGTTGTGTGTGACGTGACGCTCGCTCTCTCTTTATAATCTAAAACACACAGTATGATTTTTTCATCTTACTCTTCTCTCTCTCTATTTATCTGTCTCCCTGTCTCCCTCTCTCCATCTACCTGCCCATTTATCTATCTCACTCAATCATTTCATACTTTATATTTTTATCCATTCTCTCTCTCTCTCTCTCTGCATGTGTGTGTGGGTGGGTGTGTGTGTTATTAACCTGTGTGTTCAGTATATGGATGCAGAGATCTACAGCCCCCAGGGGAGTGTGTGTGTGTGTGTGTGTGTGTGTGTGTGTGTGTGTAAGAGTGTGTGTGAGCACTGAGACTCTCTCTGACCCCTCAGAGAACACAGCTCCTTTCAGAGTGCCAAGATTTACGAGCAAGTTTCCAGAAGTCCAAAAATTGAATTACCTGCTGTTCTACTCCACTTCCTCTCTTCGTATATGGTGCCCTCCATCACTCTCTCTGTCTCCATCTGTGTATCTCTCTCGCATTTGTCTTTGTGTGTGTGTGTGTTTGTGTGTGTGTGTGTGATATGCATATTAACATATGAAGGGTGAATTTGTTCTGCTGAAAGTTTCTCTCCCTGATGGAGTTCCTGAGTAACAGAGTGTGCACCGGGTTGATTCTGATTGGTCCGCTGTTCAACTCTCTATTCTGGTTTGCTATTTGTTGAATCCTTGATTCTGGTTGGTTTGCAGTTGAATTCTCGGTTCTGATTGGGCCACTGCTGAAGTCTGTGTTCTTATTGGTCCGCTGTTAAAATCTCAATTTCATTTGCTCACCTGCTGAATTTTGGTTCTGATTGACCTGCTGTTGATTTTTGTTATGCCAGGACGTTACACACGCAGTATATCAGCTGTAAGTAAAAGTGGTAAAAATTACCACTGTAATAAATGTGATGAGCTCTGTAATTACACTCTCTCGCCATGTGTCGTGTGAAGCTTTGGACTTTTCACAGAGCTGGCATAAATCAATGACAGAAGTCAGAGCATTAGGATACTAATTAGCATTAGAGTGGTGGTACATGGGTACAGATTAAGAGTAAGGGGGAAGAGAGAGAGAGAGGGAGAGAGAGAGAGAGGGGGAGAGAGAGGGAGAAAGGGAGAGAGAGAGAGAGGGAGAGAGAGAGGGAGAGGGAGAGAGAGAGAGGGAGAGAGAG
>JAQMYM010000012.1:507776-523851 GCA_030014255.1 Parauchenoglanis ngamensis | reverse complement strand
CACACACACACACACACACACACACACACACAGATATATATATATATATATATATATATATATATATATATATATATATGTGCATGCACTATTTGTGGATGAGTTGTGATGATGTCATGCCTGGGCACGCCTGTGCACTCAGTGGCATGAATGATCACTTACTGACACGCTATAATTACGCATGCGTGATGTCATCATGCAGGAATTTGGGGTGCGACAGCTCAAGCTGGAACACTGTGGCAGTCAAATGTCAGAATAGTCAATATAAAGGCATGGTTCAAAAAGCTTCACACACTCAGTGTTTAGTGATAGAAGAGACATGTAGCATTCACAAGATTCAGAACAAATGCGAAAGTGTTTATATGTGGCGGCAGAAATTAGAGGAGGAGGAGGGAAGAAAGTGTCACGAAGCTCCAGTCACACTTCACGAGTAGTTCCCTCTGTGGCACGCAACAATGCGGGTCTCTGCGTGCCACCGCTGTCAGGTCGGCTTTAGTCTGACAGGGAAATACTTTGATACGTTGTTCTGCATGGGATCTCTCAAGCTAAGAACCCTTAAAGGTTTCTAAATCCATTTCTAATTCTATATATCTATTTAATTCATTCTTAAAAATCGCTAAATCCTTGACTTTTTGAATGCAGGAGATTTTGCTTGCATATCTCTTGTCTGGTGGAAAGTTTAGGATTAGTCCATGATCAGCAACTCAATACCAGTGAGGAGGGTATTAAAGTTTTTTTTTTTCTTGAGAAAATGATGACATCTGTTTCATCCAGAACCAAACTGTGATAAACTGAATACACTGTTAATTATAACTCCTTTCAAGCAGGTTCGCATTAAAATATAAAATGCAATTAATTATGAGCCTGTTGTTTGGAGCGTAACTGCCATAGTATGTTCTCATCCCCAAGGCAATACTTCATTAAATAAGAGCACAGTTCATCATTTTGTTCAATAGGAACAATATGGTCTGGTGTATGGCACGTGTTGCAGTTCTGATTAATAATACTTAATCAGCTCACAAATGTAATGTAGAAAGACTGAGCTTAAAAATGTTGGTTGATTATATTTGACAGTCTGGTGCGCTATTATCTAGACAGACGTCTTTAACTAAGCCTCTGTGTTATGAGGCAGTTTCAGCTAATCCGTCATTCCACCAGCATGTGTTCTCAATCTTCAGTCCGTGTAATGTGTAAATCAGATGAGCCAATACAAGGCAGGAATAGTAATGCGACTCCACATGGTGAAGTTGTTATCTCCATGAGGTATGATGTATCTGGCGCAAGACACACGTCTATACCATTTTTTCCAACTTCCAGCCAATTCTTCAGGACTGCAGGCTGTGAGTGTGGAGAAGTGTGTAGCATGGACACTAAGCAACAGGGGGACCTGGCGGACCTGGGGAAGGGGTAAGAAGTAGGAGTTCAAACATTACATCAGTATTAATTTGAGGAAAGTTCCAGGTATTCAGAGTCGGGTTACTCAGCTGCTTAAGCGGATTTTCTGAGCTCCACATTCAGGTTAGTAAAATCACCTGTGTTTAACTCACACCTCTGAGGTCGACAGATATTTCTTTAGTAGAAGCTTCTGAGATGGAGTTTTACAATAACGTCTACACGACCGAATTTAACACAAACCCGCACCTTCAAACCCGAAAACAATCAGGGACAGAAAATGTAGACTGAATAGAAAGAAAAGAGTTTTTTTTCTGTGTCGTCAATGTAATACGAAGTAGAATAAAGCAAGAGACAATTTGAAAAATAAAAAAAATAGAACTTTCCAAAAAAAACTTGATTTTTCTTCTGAATGATGAGTCCATGTTGTAGTGACTGAGTAGATTCCCTTCTGTATTACACTAGTGGAAGTAAAACGAGACCACGCAGATCTACTGGGGAAGAAAGTAAAGATTTGAAGTTAAAAATCTCCTCTTAAATCATGAAATTCTGCCTATTCTGTGCAAATAGAGGCAGAAAATAGTGGTATGTAAAGTCTTGTAATATTATACAGTTATTGAATATTTTAAAAAATGGTAAAAACAAGTGAATGTAAACATCATCAACAATTTGATAACTTCAGTGAATAATTGATTGAAAATCACGACCAATCCAAGTCACGTATCAGCACAGTGATGGTCAGCTTCTCATTCAAGCTGTGACCTGCCCCTAGATTGGAAATGCTGAACAAAATCATTGTACTTCCACTCAAAACAGGGCGAGAGCACCGGTCCACATGCCAGTCTTTAAGATTAGCATTTTATTTTGTGTACTTTGCCATATCTGGTTATGATTATATCAGGTAACAGAATATTATATGATCTTATTAACACTAGACCTCAACACTGCATGGCTGTGTGTAATTTAGCAGTATTGAGCATTTGTGCAGTTCACGGTACTTCGGTACGATGGTCAAGTTTATGTGACCATCATACTGAATCAAAATCTCATTGAAATATAATATTGTAAGGTTTGATTGATGATGGTGTGATTTGTCAGTTATATTTAGATATTTATTCTCTAGTTTAACTAACTCTGACCCTGTAGTTGTACTTTTAGTACTAAGAGGTCTCTGTTTTCATGGAATGAGGCCATATTTGAAAACAGTACATACATGACAGTTATTTACATGTATTATATTATAAAAGCGTGCATAGATTTTAGTTTAATGGTAGAATGAATAATAAATCAGTCGTATCAAACAGAGAAAAGCTCATAGGGTTGAAGTGATATTTGTCAAACGTGTATTTTTTGAAGAAAGCGTTTCAGCAGGTTTCTTAGTGCTACACAGTGGATGTGTATTTACAACAGAGTGTGTATTGCAATAAACAAATGGAGCTAATTTTAATTATCAGTCACTTGAAATTGATATCATTTTTTGTAATAACCATTTTATACCTAAAACATGCAAATGTTTGATGAGCATCAATCATTTTAGCATTTTGGTGTGATTTTTAGTTTGATTAAATATAATGCAGACATTTGCCATTATAATTATATGCATTGTCTTAGTTTTTTGTGTGTGTAATGGAGAGTTTCACCTCCTGAGCATGACATTGCGCCTAAATGTAATATTTGGCTAAATGAAGTCTGTTATTTACTGATTTTAAAGGTGCAGTATGTAGGATTTAGGGGGATCTATTGGCAGAAATGGAATGTAATATTCATAAGTATATGTTCATTAGTGTATAATTACTGCAGCTACAAATCATTGTGTTTTCATGAGCTTAAAATGAGGGCTTATGTAAGCTTTCCCACTGGGATACTGAGTCCCTATGAGTACTTGGAAGTATGCTACGGGCACCTGACGGCCGCTGTATGCTCTAATACATGCTTGGAGAGGGGGGGGTAAGGGCGGGGCATTCCGGGGGCAGAATCACGCAGAGTGGAGCTTTAACACTGTCTCCAGTCCTGCTGCTATCACACAAAATACCTGTGCTTAAGTTCAAGATCAGAATCAAACCTAACTGAGACACGCCTCTTTTTTAAATAAACTCCACCCCCACGTGTGTAACTCTCCCATAACTCCTGAACAGCGCATAAGTCGGTAATGAAGTCTGAGGTCTGAACACTGACGTGTGTAATTTAATCCTCACTGAGAGATTACCTCAACCCTTAATAAAACCCAAAGTGCATCATAGCCCTTTTAATAAAAAAAAGATCATTATGACTTCCAAATTTGAAGTAAAGTGGACTGTCGTTTACTTGCTGGGACAATGAATAATGCTGCGTAGACGGTTATGAGAAGTTCCAGGTTTGTCAGAGTGCCGCTGTTCGACTACTGAGCAGGTCGCATTGCAATGCTATTAGTTGTGGATCATTTAGAAGAATAAAAGCGAACGGTGCATTAATAAATAAAAAAGCATTTAAATCTGAATCTTTATGCAAAGATATGGTAATATGGTATGCAAAGATACAGTAAATAAACGGCTGTTGGTGAGGATATCAGGCCTGGACGAGACCTCAGTGCAGCTGAGGAATAGATTTAGGAGGAAGGAAGCACAAAGAGAGGGAAAAAGAGAATTTACTGCACTGTAGGGAAGTTTGGGAATCACATCGGCAAGACACTCACAACAGAGACATTCAGCAAGGAGAGGACGGAGTCACCAAAATCAGAAAGAGCACATTTTTCCCTCCACCCAAAATGTGACATGGGTGGGTGTGAGAAAGAGTTTACAGCAAACAAGGCAGAGAGAGAGAGAGAGAGAGAGAGAGAAATCCACAAGTGTTTAATGCAGGAACAGATACAGATGTAGGACGCTTGTTGCTAAGGGAGGAGTAAACATCGTCAGAAACATCAGCTCAGCCAGAGAAATGACATCATAGGCCAACAGCTGCGACATGCGGACGGAAGAGAGGGAGACAGAGGGACAGACTCAAAGAGAGAGCAGAAAAAGATCGATTGAAAGATTCTTCATTTATATTTGCTGATAAACAGCGAGGAAGCGTGTGGTCCAGGGATCTGTTCCGAGATTCGAGCGCCTCGAGCTGAACAGCTGGGTCCGCTTGCATTTATTTCAAAACCAGAACCAGCGCTGGAGAATGATGCCAGCTTGGAAAACTAATTTATAGCTTTTAAAAGTGCTGGAGAGCAAGCTTTCCGATGCACAAATGTAATAAATACAGACTGATATCTTTCTCTCCGTGCTGAAAGGAATGTTTTTAAGATCAGGTTGTGATAATTTAACATCATTCACACATTTCCAGTAATCCAGTTTTCCTAAAAGAATTGCTGTTGTATATCTCCTGCAATCACTAAATCCTCTTAGACAGCTAATTAGGGAAACACTTGACCACATGGGATAAAAACCACATCCCTTCCAATCTTTCAATCACAAACAGGCTCCATGTGGTGCGAGTCTGGAGGTGCATAGTTGTTAGATGTGATAGCGTGAATCCTCCTGTGGTCCAGAAATGATGCTTCTGATGCAAAACAAACATTGCAACAAGTCAGAATTTCACAGAACTGAATCAAGACGCCACCTGGTGGCTATATCATCTCATCACATCCAGGTACACGCTGCCTATCACCATATTAACGCACATATTAACACATCACATTCAATATTTCAAATTAAAATAGTTATATTTATATAGCTTTATTTATATGCATTTTTTTAAACTTGAGTATGATTTGCCTTTTAAAATATCTAACTTGAAATTTTGAGTTATAGTTTTGAGATTTTAAAAAATCAGTTTTACAATTAAAAAAAAAGTTTTGTTGTCCTAACTTCTGGTGCAAAGTTGGTCACATATTAATCATATCTGTGCAGATACCGTGTTGTCATCAAGCATCGACTAATTGCCACATAAATTAAAACAATTTCATGTGGAATTTTTAAGTTTACACACATACTTACATCTGCTCCTATCTTCACTTAATGCGAGCGTGAGAAAGTGTGTGATCCGATAAACTCCAAAGACTTTGTCTTCTCTGAAAGTGTCGACTTTTCTCTATATACAAAATTCATATTCAAATACTTTTGTCAACTTCTGAGTTACATATAGTCATTCACTAATTTATTCAGACTGGAATGCTGGAAGAGATGCCAGTGCGGCAAAGCATGTGTTGTGTGTAGCATGAGAATCGTGTTAATATAAAATAAATGATTACCCTTGATATTTATTATAATTATTATTATAATCAACTATTCTGCTGGTTTCATTGTTACCGTGCCATTTTTGTTGCACTGATATCACATTCAAAATGATCTAAAGGGAGATTAAAAGCCATTTTAAACAACAGCCTCAGTGTGTATTCCAGATAAATCACTACAATCATTAATACAAAGCTATTTCTGCCCCTCCCAGTCAATTTACCTTCAAATATAAACATTAACCTACATCAAAAGTCCTGTAAGTGCAATAATTTTCTTCAGTAATATGTGAATTTCATGCTTGAAACATCGAACTTCATTCACTCAACCTGAACACGTTCACCCCATAAAATATCTGGCATATTCCACAAGTCTCATGTTACACAGGACGTTGCATCATTTAAATTTCCTAAAGATCCTATAAAGAAGAAAGAAAATCCTCTCATTATTTTTTCTTTAGCTTTTATTTCTATGATATTGTGAGATTGACTCATGAGGTCACTGTGAAAGTAAAACACTACTACACAAAGACTGAAAGTGATTTATTCATTTCAACAAAAAACATTTTAAGCAAACAGTTAGAAAGTACTGGCATGCATGCTAGTTATCCACATATTTTGTGTATTTGCTAATTGCTAACTCAACTCTGTTGCTGAAAAGTGCAAAATGCAGCAAAGTAACCTTGTAAAAATGACATGATAATGAAAAAGTGCAAAATGCTTATATGCATATATATGAATGTTTAAGAGCTAAAAGTGCTAAATGGCACCATTATTGTGGAATCAAGTTATTTAATGGTTCTCCAAGGCTTCATTAGATAAATAAGGATTCTTAACTTCCAACTTGGAGCCCTTCAAATTGTGAAATACTTTAGTAGCCTACCTAGAACCTTTAAGAGTTCCCCTAAAGAAGGGGTCTTTAGTCTTCTCCACAAAAGACCAAACTGGAAGCACACTTGCTATTTGATTGGAGACTAAGATGAACTGATTATACAAGTGAAATCAGGATAAGACTGAAGACCCCTGCCCTAGAGAGGCTCATTTTCTAAGTGTAAATATTAACTAGGTAGGTGTGTAAAACGCCAAATTATTGCTCATTAATTTCTTCTTAATGCCAAGAATCTATCAGCTGTTCTACATTTAGTCTTGGTATTTGGTAAACAATTAGAGAAAAGGTTCTTTAATGGTGTACAGTATTTAAGGATTCTTAAAGCTTCCTGAAAAGTTTCTACACAGAACACTTTGGTGGAAGGTTCTGAGTAGAACCTTAAAAGGTTCACCCAGAGGGACTCTACTAAAATGTAATATTTTGAAATCTATGCCCTGCAGAAAGAAAGTGATCAGAAGGTCACCTCCACAGTGAATGGTGGATTAAGCAGCTACACGCAGGTGGGCCTGGCTCCTGGGCAGCGGTACACCGTGACCATCGTTGGGGAGAAGGATGGCAAGATGGGAGCCCAGAGCACGACAACGTTCCAAACCTGTGAGTCCGAACGGTTCATTCATGTCCTATATAAATAACATGCATTAAAAATGCATTTGTGTCTATTAACTTCAGTTTCTTGTCACTATAGTACAAAGATCACTTATGACAGGTACGATATACTATATAATATTATATAACAATGCACCACAATGATCAGCATTAGCTAGATGGGTTACAACAAAGTCCAAGATCAAGTTCAAGTGGCTTTTGTCGTCATTTCAACCATACACAGATGATACAGCACATAGTGAAATGAGACAACGTTCCTCCAAGGTGCTGGTCAATAGCAAATGACCACACTGGATTTCACTCCTTCCAGCCAAGATCAAGAGGCTACAGAAAGTGCAGGCTCTCCAGTTCAAGACTGAAAAAACATCATCTGGCCTTTTCAACATGTTGTGCATTCTGAGATGCTTTTCTGTTCACCACATTTATAAAGAGTGATTATTTGAGTGACCATAGCCTCCCTGTCAGCTCAAGCCAGCCTGGTTATTCTCCACCGATCTCTTTCATCAAAGAGGTGTTTCCAGCTGTGGTTTACTGGATATTTGTGCACCATTCTGTGTGTGAAAAGTCAATCTGGATAAGGGTACCTGCCAAATTCCATAACTGTAAAAGTAAAATTTCAGCAATTTCTACAATACTCATACCAGCCCATTTGGCAACAACAACCACATAACCACCAAAATCATGGAGATCCCATTTTTCTCCGTTCTGATGTTTGATGTGAACATTAACTGAAGCTCTTGCAGCTCCTGAATGTGTGCATTGTGCTGCTCCCAACATGACTGGTTCATTGGATAATTGCATGAATGTACAGGTGTTCATTAGCGTCTGGTGAGATGGTATATCATTAAAGCTAGATAAATTAATTTAAAATTTGGGACTGTCCAATCTTCTTTTCAGCTCTGAGAGCGCTAAATGATTAACGCGTCCTGTTATCAGTGTCCCATGCTCCCCTTCCTATTTCAGCAGCCCTTCAACAGACATTCATGTCTTTTCAGTGATCTCTGGCCCCAAAAATCTTCAAGTCGTCAAAACAAGCACCACATCCGTCATCGTCCAATGGGAGGAAGCACAGGGAGAAATCGACAGATACATCCTCTCCATTTCACCAAATCAGACAGACGGATCTGGGAAGGGAAGCCAAGAGATGAGGGTGCCACCTGGGAGAGACTCCGCACAAATCGATGGCCTGGAGCCTGGTCGTTTGTATGACATTTCTCTGGTTGCAGAAAAAGATGGCACTCAGAGCCTGCCGGCAACTGTGCAAACAACCCCTGGTGAGTACGGAGTACAAGCGAATCAACGCGCATTTCTAATCTGACATATTACAGTTTCTTATAGGATTGCACTCTGTGAAGGTGGTTTCATCCCTTTTTCTCCCAAACAGCCTCCAGGTTGACAATCACACAATTTCAAGCTAATCCTAAACATTTCTTTTAATTCCACAGCCTACAAGCGTTCAGGTGAAATGTCACAAAAAATTCAGTGTTACTAATCTTAAATATTGTTAGTATTTATCAAAAATATCCATGTCAAAAATAAAAGTCATTGTATATTACAATGCTTTGATGTTTGCAAAAGACATACTTTGAAAATTTATAGCATAATAAGGAAATGGGTTCTTAAGTTCACAAGGAAAACTCATCATTTAGATCAACAATCTTCAAGAAGCAAAATATCTCAGTTAATCCAATAATTAAGTCTCCCACAGGCAAAGATGTAAGGAACTTGCCAGTTGGATAGTCTCACACACACAACCTTAGGCTTAAAAATCCACTCCTGGGAAGGCAAGGTCATTCCTAATGCCTGAAATTCTCATTAGTGGAAAAAACACATCTGCTGGAAATACAGCGAGTCAAGTGGTTCTGCAAAACTGAAGTAACTCCATCAGGAGCAGGCTTGGTCAGAATGAAATTATAATATTTTCCTCCTTTCTGTTGTGGTAATGATGACTCATTGTATTTTCCATCTCACCAGATGGTCTAGCCTTAACACACAGCATCTTTTCTTCCCTTGCTTTCTTCTATTTTTGTGTTTTGAGCCCGACGTGATCTCTATTTCTAATTTTTCACAGGAAGATGTTGGTGAGTGTGAATGCAGCCATCGATAAAAATGATATGGATGAATAATGCTCAAGGGTCTGTGTACCTTCTGTTCATGTGTTTGTTTGTTTTGGGGTTTTTTTTAATGAAAAGGAGAAGCCAATGAAGCTTTTTTTTTATTTTAATTTTTCTGGCATAAACTAAAATAAGAAATCCATGTTTTTCATCAAATAATTGTAATAATATATTAATATAATATATGAATAATAAATTAATATATTAATGTATTTTTTTATATTAATATTGTTTTTCTATTTTCCGAAAAAAAAGTCCTGAAATCAGTATTCATTTATCAAAATTTTTAAAAAATGCTCCTGCGTTACATTTTAGAGTAAACAAAGTAGGACCTGGAAGTCCAAGTCGCATATTCTCTTGTTAGGATGTATACTCTGAAATTTTGTCTTCATAAAAGATATCATAAAATGGAATTAATATCTATAGAAATATACAGTTTACACTGGTGCTTGAACATTTGTGAACCCTTTAGATTTGTCTATATTTTTTGCATAAATATGACCTTAAACATCATCATATTTTCACACAACTCCTAAAAGTAGATAAAGAGATCGCAATTAAACACATGAGTCAAAAATATTATACTTAGTCATTTATTTTTTGAGGGAAATGATCCAATATTACATATGTGTGAATTGCAAAAGTATATGTACCTCTGGGATTAGCAGTTAGTTTGAAGGTGAAATTACAGTCAGGTGTTTTCATTCAAAGCGATGATCAGGTGTTGAGTGAGCGTCCTGTTTTATATAAAGAACAGAGATCTATCAAAATCTGATCTTTACAACATGTTTGTGGAAGTGTATCATGGCTCAAACAAAGGTGGTTTCTGAGGACCTCAGAAAAAAAGTTGTTGAAGATCATCAAGCTGGAAAAGGTGACAAAACCATCTGTAAAGAGTTTAGACTCCATCAATTCACAGGCAGACAAATAGAGGAGATTCAAGATCACTGCTACTCTCTCCAGGAGTGAAGACCAACAAAGATCACTCCGAGCGCAAGGTGTGTGACCTCCACAAGGTCTCAAAGATACCCAGGGTAACTTCTAAACAATTAAAGGCCTCTCTCACATTGGCTAATGTTAATGTTCCTGAGTTCACCATCAGGAGAACTCTGAACAACAATGGTGTGGGCTGCAAGGAGAACGCCACTGCTCTCCAAAGAGAACACTGCTGCTCATCTATGGTTTGCTAAAGATCACATGGACAAGCCAGAAGCCTATTGGGAAAAAAATTGTGGATGGATGAGACCAAAATAGAACTTTTTGATTTAAATGAGAAGCATTCAGAGAATGGAAAACACTGCATCCCAGCAAGAACCTTCTCCCATCCATGAAACATGGAGGTAGGCTCATGGGGCCTGTTTTCCTGCACTGGGGACAGGACAGTTGACTATCATTGATGGAACAATGAATTCTGAATTATACCAGCAAATTCTAAAGGAAAATGTCAAGAAGTGGGTGATGCAGCAAGACAACAACCATAAACACACAAGTCATTCTTCCCAAGAATGGTTAAAGAATAAAGTTAATCTTTTGGAATGGCCAAGTCAAACTCCTGACCTTAGTCCAGTATAAATATCGTGTGAGCAGTTCATGTGAGGAAACTTACCAACATCCCAAAGTTGAAGCTGTTCAGTACGGAGGAATGGGATAAAATTCCTCCAAGCTGATGTGCAGGACTGATCAACAGTTTAGTTACGTATAGTTATTGCAGCACAAAAGGGTCTGAAAATAAAGATTCACGTTCTTTTGCCAGTTCCAGAAATGTAATATTGGCTCATTTTCCTCAATAAGTAAATGACCAGGTATAATATTTTTGTCTCGCTTGTTTGAGTTCCCTTTATCTACTTTTAGGAATTATGTGAAAATCTGATGTTTTAGATCATATTTATGCCAAAATATACAAAATTCTAAAGGGTTCACAAACTTTCAAACAGCACAAAATTTTTAAACAGCAGTGTTTAAAAAGTGTCATATTTTTAAATTGCAGCACCTGGAAAATGCTCCTTACCTTTAAGCCTCCTTTACCATCACTTTCTTTCTGTTTTTAAAAAATGCTTAGTGATCTATATTTGCAGTACATCAGGGGCTAACACCAATCTGTAATCTACCCAGCAATCACTGATATACATCCTGGTCATTCAACTGTTCACAAATTGTAGAATGAAAAAGATGAAAAACAAGCAAAGGAAAAATAGACAGCCAAACATAATTTGGGCACCTAATTAGCATATATTTAATTTTCATTTGGAAACAAAAAAGTGAACACAATGTACACAGTTCCTAAATGTAATTTATGACTGGATTAACCTTTGATGCATTAACCCCACTGCTGATACAGCAGGGCTTCCCTCTTTCTAGCTGACGAAGTAAAGGCTGTTACATAGGTTTCACTTGCAAACTTCACTGATACTTTTAGGGACTGCAACAAAGATTGCGGTACAATATAGTACAATACAGTACAGGAAAACAGATGATCATGGAATCTGTGACCATGTGTACTGTGAACAGGTATAAATGCTGGACTGCCAGATCTTGCTTCCAGAACCACTAGAGGATCAGGTGGAAAACTGTCTCTTTTGAGACTTAAGAACACCACTAAGGGTTTTACTTCACAGTACCAGTCGATCATAGATTCATCAAGGGGAAAAGACTCAGAATCTTCAGGAATTTTTGTGGTGCCAACAGTTACAACTGAGAGAAATCTTACAGCCTATGGTATAAATGGCACAAAATATGTTCGAAGAGTCTTGGTAGGACATAGGATGATATACTTAAACAGGGAGTCAAATGGAAAAGCATTGACAAGAAAGATGACACTCATGGTTGATCATGTCAGTAGGAATGACATCTTAACAAATATCACAGACAGGATGGCGGATTTTTCTGATGAGGTCAGGCCATTAGATGCAAAAGGACCGAAGTTACAGGATGGGAGATTTGAAGAAGGGGTTCTTGAAACAGCAACATTTTCAGACCACCCCAAAAGGATGAGCATTCAAGAGGTGGAAGCTGGGACAACCCCATCACCCTCTTTTCCTCTGGCCAAGACTCAGGTCCAACCTTCTTTGGTGCCATTTGGAACACAGGACCAAGCTACAAACAAGAGACAGACACCATCAAGAGATAGGCACCATACTAAAGCCTCTCTCCACTTGCCTCCATCATCCAAATATAGATATTCAGGTAAGCCAAAGTTATCTGATTTATCAACATTAAATGACACTAATAACAGACAACCTACTACAGCCACTTCCTCCATAATCTCTTCTCAAATGCCAGAATACAAAAATCTAGTTGGAAATGTATCCTCTGTTCAATCTTCTCATGCACTTGCAGTGGAAAAAGAAACCTTAAAGAAGAAGACAACAGCCTCTCAAGGATCCCAACCTGATGATCAAGGCTTATTGACTGAATCTGTCGAAGGAATCAGTAGAGATTCTTCAGTAACCAACTTACCAGAAGGCACCACAGATACAGAGAATATCAATATAGAGAAGTTTACAAAACACAAAGACACAATAAATAAGACTGTACCAGCATACCATCGCACGTCAAATAAGGGTACACTCCCTCACCGACATAATATTGGTCTGTTCCAAAACCACTCTAGCACCTCTCAGCACCCCTTCAGGAGTCACATACGCAGACCCATCCCGCCCAGAGACAGGTACAAAGTGGAATCTGGAATCGGGGTCAGGGGAAATCAGGGGAAAAATGGAACATTCAGATTGCTAAGAAATGGAACATTCAGATCTCTACCACAACATTTTAGTCAAAAAGGAAAGCTTAAATATGGTGTTGCAGGAGACAAAAACACAAGCAAAGAATCAAAGATTATATACCCAGTAGATAACGGTATAGACCCTAAATTTAATCTCTCCTCGTCAACGGATAAGGCTCCATCCAAAAGCAATGATGCAATACAACCTGTTAGTAGGGGTTCAGGAAACACCACTGATAACATCTTGCCCAGAGTCACAAACAGAGACAGCAGCACTACTTGGCATCCCATTCACCATGATCAAAGGCTATCTGGAGTTGTCAGGCAAAATTCTTCAAATTTGAGGATTAGCTCAACATTTATAATGAAAAGGAAAAATAACACAGTCATCAGACTTCCATCAAAATTCCATACTCAAGTAAACATGAACTCATCCACCATTCATAGTCTGCTAAAAAACAGAAATTATGAAACAAGGCACAAAGGCTCCAAAGATGCAATCAAAGAATCTCAAATTGGCCTGCCAACAGACACTGACACAAACCTAGCTCCAAGTGGAACTGATGAGACACCACAGACCATTAGTGGAGGTTCGGAAAATGCTATCGATCACACAAACAAAGAACACAACCTGCACAGATTCACAACCACAGACCGTGACCTGCCCAGGGTAACAAACAGAGACAGCAACACCACTGTGGAAATGTTTATCAATCAAAAAGTCAAATCTGAAATCAGAAATTATGGCACATTAGACAAAATAACAAACAGAGACCAGGACTTGTCCAGAATCACTAACAGAAACCAGGACTTATCCAGAATCATTAACAGAGGCCACCACTTGCCCAGGGTCACAGATAAAGTCCAGGACCTGCCCAGCAACAAAAACAGAGACAACAGCACTACTACAAAACAAGTTCCTAATCAAAAAGTGCCATCTGAAAACATCAGCAGCACAGAAAATATCCCAAATCAGAACCATAGCTCAAAAGGTACACCAAGAAAAAATGGCAAATTTCAACCAAAACTTCATGCCCAAATAAAACAAAACTCCACCACCGTTCAGAGTGGTGAAAAAAAAGCTCCCAGAGTTGAAAAAGGCTCCAAAGGATCTACAGAATTTACTGTTCAAGCTGTTCCTGCAGATTCAGAAGATGGCATTGAAAACATCCCACTCCAAATCACAAACAGGGGCAACAACACTGCTATGCAAATGGTACCTGAATTCAACAGTCATGGTCAAAATGGTCTAACTCCCAATTTTACAGCAACATTTACAATGAGAAAGAAAAATGGAACAGTCTTCAGACAGTCTAAAATAAAGCCAAACCTTCATGGTGACCCAAAACAAATTAAAGAAAGCAGTACTACTAGGCATACTATTCCTCATAACACCTTAAATCACAACCGTAGACCAAACTTTAAATATCAAAGGAAAAACGGCACGATCATCCGACTCCCACAAAAAGCTTTCCCTGAACTGAAGCCAAACTCCACGAATCATGACAACACAAAAGGGACTAAAAGTTCCACATATGATCCTAAAGTTGGTGGGTCCACAGAAGATCCTCTCTCAACTGACAAGGCCACAAGCCAAACAAATACATTTCCAAATGCTGAGGTCTCAGAAGATGGCGTCAGTCAAATTGAAGTCCAGAATGTGACATCAAAGGGATTTATCATAATTTGGGTTGCACCAGAAGGAAGGTTCAAAAACTTTGTGATCAGAATAATAGAGAAGAATGATGAAGGGGTAAATGAGGGCGATGGCAGCAAGCAGGAAGAAGGAGAAGAAAGAAAAGAAGGAAGTGAAATAACTAATGTTATTGAGGTTGTAAGGAGGAACAACAGTGAAGATGGGGTCAGAAAGAAATTCCTGAAGTTGCTTCCCGGTTCTGCTCGCTCATACCCCTTCACAGATCTCACCCCCCAAACCAGCTACTCTGTGACCCTTTATGGAACAGGTCGTGGATTACGTTCCAATGTTCACACCTTCATCATTACAACAGGTACTCAGAATCTAAAACCATTGCCAAATGATTCATAGTCAAATAGCACCATTCATAGATGCACCATATTTCCAGGAGCTTGTTGGTCATGTGTCAGTGTTCAGTTCAGTGCTTTCATTGTCCCCTTGATTAGCAAGGGCTTTTAATCAAAGCTGCAACACATGGCCCTACAGAGGCTTTGATTAAAGTTTATGTCATGAGATTTTAATACAGCACCTATTCTGTTTTCTATTAACCATGTGGTTTTGTGTTGTTGTTTTGTGTTGTTGTGTTATGTTGTTCAGGCTGCACAGCAAAAACCTCACTTTTGAATTAAATCCTATTTGAAGTTTTAAACAGACATATAAAGCCTAAATAAACTTTTACAGTGTTAGTCTGCAGGTGTTAATTCAACACTGGGGCTGAGTTTTGCTGTGTATGTATTTGGTGGTGAAGTTTTGAAAAACAGGCATGCTTACAGAGCACAAGTAAGGTAGAAATTAATTATTAAAAAATAAATTAATTGTAATATCAGGGGTGCACAATTTACTAACCCAGGGCAGCCATGAGGAGTAGATTTTATTTATTTTATTTTTCAATCAAGTTCAACAACCAGAAAAGCTTTTAACAAATTTTTTTATGGTTCACGTGAAGACAGAACCACATCTCGTAGCCAAAACATTTCCCAACAACTTGCTGGAGGAAGGTCTTAATAATGATGTGCATTAGAAAATTTGTAGAAGAGAATAAGAATCATAAACTAATTTGTTTCTCTTAGTCACTATTAAAATGCAAACTATCTTACTATACAGTTTTTTTGCAGACTTATTTGGGTTTCTAAATGGGACTGTGCAGCACACTGATGGGGTTCTAATACATTTATAATCTGCCCACTCTAATACTTGTGTGTATTAAAGTCAGTACCATTAAAAGGCAGGTTTAATCAGAATTATATATGATTATAAATGACAAGAATTTGACCCCTGTTTGGACTTGACTAGGCTTACATGTGGAGGTAATGTAATTATTCATTATGAATTATAATAATTAATAATAATTAATCCATCCATTATCTATAGCGCTTTATCCGTCTGGTCGCGGGGAAGCTGGAGCCAATCCCAGCATGTTCGGGCGAGAGGCGGGGTACACCCTGGGCAGGTCGCCAGTCCA
>JAQMYM010000012.1:495311-507676 GCA_030014255.1 Parauchenoglanis ngamensis | reverse complement strand
CTGTGGGAGGAAACCGGAGCACCCGGAGGAAACCCACGCATGCACGGGGAGAACATGCAAACTCCACACAGAAAGCCTTCTTGTTCTTGCTGTGAGGCGACAGTGCTAACCACTGCACCACCGTGCCGCTCAAAATAATTAATATGAATTTTAATTGTTGCCAGAGTTTCTTTGGACTTTCTGAGAAACCAGGACCAGGACTATCATGTCAGCAATTTATTATGGACTGCTCATGCACAAGTCTAGAAAGATTACACTGAATCATAGCTTTTCTATAATACGCAGTAGTAATAACACCAGGTAATATATAATCCATATGAATGGACATGTCTGTAAAGATTGTTTTATAGCCTATTATAACTAGAATAAAGACACTCAGGAAGCACTCTCTCTTTTCTATTATCTCCTACAGAAAAGAAAATGAAGCTGAGTTTAAAACACAGAACAATAAAACGTAGATGGTGATTAAAAAGACCATCCAAGTGTTGGAAGCAACACTTCTGAGATTTAAGAAGAGTTACTGAGTTCTTAGCACAGGTACAGACTACAGACATGTTGCAGTCATGTGACCTGCTAATGATGAAGTGCAGCCACGCCCCCTACAACAAGCACTTGTAATAAAGATCAAAGCAATCAGTGTGTATTAAATCAGGTGTGTGTAGTATGCATGGAATGTGTACATGGTGAAAACATGCTCATGTCTGTAATTTACTTGGACGTCCACACTTCTATCCACGCTATATCTGGAACCGTTGTCCCATCGGAGTATTCCATAGGGTTACAAGTTACACAGAACGCATGGAGCTTTTAAAAAGACTTTACTACAAGCTCATATAGTATGGAGTTGAGCTGTGACTCCTTTTGCCTGTTTTTTAAACTTTGTACACCAAAGTGTCAAATCAATCCACTCATATTTGTGTGTCATGCGCAGATGGGTCATGAATATCCACTAGACCAAGATGCTTACGGCTTTTCTAATATTATCATCCCGTAATCATTTACATAACGATGCTGATTCTTCTCAAAAGGAAGTCAAATCCAGTCCAAGCACATTTGTTAAAGCCAATCAGATAACTGGATCTTGTTCAACAGTGGTTCTGACTGTAGGATTTGGTGCTATGATGATGTTCATGACTCAGTCTGCAAAAAGCAAATGATGACTGATTAAAAGTAAATAACCATCATTCTCATGATCATTTATTTGCTAATTTGATCTTCTTTTACCCAGGGTAAACTTTCAGTCAGCCATCCTCACTGACTACACTCACCATTCACCCAAAAACGCAGGGTAAGCCCCCGACTGGCCCAAAATCTTATTCGTCAAAATATCAGGGACCGGATCTAAAAGATATAACCGCTAAAGACAGTCTGGATGGCATGATGTGTTTGACGAGGCTAGATCTGCGTTCCAACACTGCTTTAATCCAACTTTGTCCACTTCCCCTTGCTATGTCACCATCATCAGGGCTATGCTTTATTATCTGCAGTGAAGTGTGCTAAATGCCTCCTTGTGGGTCGCTGGTCATATTTAACGTCACTGTAGCCTTCAGGAGCAGAAGCAGATTTTCCACTGCCTGATTTCAGCGCTCTTTTAAGATTATTACTCCTCAAGAGCCCAATCAAATCTGTGTCTACAGCACCGCCATTGATGGTGTATTTGTAGCTACATTTGTGAGCTTGACGTCCTCCTATTGGTGGACTTTAGGTGATCTTTAAAGTGCTCACAAAAAGTCCTCACTCTGCCAGAATGATACCGTCACCATATTTAGTCGCAGTAGCACTAAATAAATTAGATAGCTTAAAAATGTACTATTATTTTAAAATGATGTAACGAATATTTAATAAATGTAATGTGATATTTAAAAAAGTAAATAATAAATCTTAAAAAACATCTTTCCAAGTCAGATTGGATATTTATTTATTTATTCATTTATTTATAGAAGAAAATAGTTTTTAATTATTATAAAATTAAGGAGAAATTATTTCTAATTAATTGTTTGATTTCAGAAAGAAAAATGATGATGTTAAAACAATCTCCAGCAAGGCATTCTGGGTAAGCTGTGTTCTTGAAGTCTACAGTAAAGTAAACTTGATGTCTCATCTAAAGCTCTTCTAATGAAATTCACTCCAGCTGATGAAGTAATGAAGTGCGCCTTACCGTTTTAAGGGGAAGTGAACAAGGGCACATTAACGACAGTATTGGGACGCTCCCGTATTTTCCCACTTTTATTCTTTTCCATCTTTCAACACTACAATTAGGAACAATTTGATCAGAACAACCTGAACCTGCTGACCATTAAAATAAAAACACCTCACCTCTTTTCCAAACGGCAAATTTACCTCCCGCTCACACAACTTCCTCCTCAGATTCTTCACTTCCTCTTTGTCTTCTTTCTCCTCCAGGATCACATGTCGAGCATCATCATCATCTTCATCACTGTAATGTCCTGTTTGTGCTGTGTCCAGGATCAGTGTGTGTGTATGATTAACCCTGGTGTTTATGTTGGTGTCAGTAGTGTATATATGCTGTGAAGTATATACTGTATATATGTTTAGTTTGTACATATATACACCAGTACATAAACCCTATCTGTGTACACATGTTAAAACATATTATAGCACATTAGAAGCACTTATATAAATAAAAATCAATCAGACATGAAAGATGTTTCTATATGTTTCTGCCCACTTTTCAAATTCCTTTGTTTTTGCTTTCTTAATTTTTCCTTTTTATAATTTGTCTTTACATTCTTTCTACATTGGAAGCCTAAATTATCTTTGCTCTTTATTTTTTTCTTTCTTAGTAAATTCTCTATATAGTCTTTCATTTAAATTCTTTCTTTTGAATTCACTTTCTTGCTTTCTTTCTTGATTTGATTTTCTTGTTCAAATGGTTCTTTGCCTTCTTCCTTTGTAAACGTTGTGTGGTGTGTCCTCAGGTCCTGAGCCTCCCTCACACCTCTCCTTTACTGACATAACTGACACGTCACTCACTGTGTCATGGAGACGACCAGAAAGCTCTGTGTCTGGGTTTAAGGTCACGTACATACACACTAAAGAAGGTGAGACCACACACACACACACACACACACACACACACACACACACACACACACACACACACACACACACACACACACACACACCTATTTATATGTACTCAGTAAACTCACGATTGGGGGTAATGAGTTGTTGTCATTCAGATCCAGCCTGGATGGAGAATATGTTCTTCAGTCCTTTCATTCACCAGGAATTTTGATTTTATGACCAAGATATGTGTATGTTTCACGGAGAGAATATGCACATTGGTTATTATTCTACTGTAAGTACACACACACACACACTTGCAAAAGGCAGAGCATTTTGTGTTTTGTTACCCCCAGGCATGACCATTGTAGAAAATAATCTTTCCTGATCGAGCATGTTATTAATATCGTCCTCTACACTAAAGCCTAGCTCAGCATCATCTGATGGCCCTGTACAGGGTTAGGGGAGATCATACCCTGGAAATTAACACCGACAGTGTTTAAGCCTTTCAGAAGTGGTGTTGGTAAGCGAAGTGTTCCTGAATAAAGGAGCCTCTGTACACTTCTTTCACTATGTCAAGCTGCACCTGATGAAGATGTAGTTCCTCTCGTGATCTAATCATGACTTTGTGAATCAATCCCGAATGTATTTCAAAAATCAAAATCAAGGCAGACTGAATACCACCTGCCTGTTGATAGGTTTTCTGCTTGACAGACAGGATGTCAGCCTCCACTAACCGCTGGAGGACTTCAGCAGCACTGAACTTCATGAAAACCTTATAGATGGTGGGGAGGAGAGATGGCTCTCTCCACATTGATGGATCGTCAGGTATATAGTCTTTTCTGGGAACACGCTGGATCCCAGTCATCCCTTCCATGATTCTGTGACTCTCTTATTTTCCAACCACATATTAAGAACAGTTGCCAGCTGAATTGGTGGCATGTTTTCCTACCAGGGCACAGGAGGAAGTGGATCGTCAGTAAGCATTTGACTTTTTTATCGTGGTACGTTTGTATGGCTACAGCATCACTAGGACAGGGACTGGGTCAAGGTACTGACTGTTATTTAAAATGACTTGGATTGATTTAGATCTTTCAGGCTGCCGAACATACGGGAGGTTATCTCCACTCACCTTCTTGCTTCGCTGGCTACAGCTAGCCTCTGTCCATAATAAGGGCAAAACAGTGCGACATCAGAAGCATAGCTGTTTGTGGATGCAGTCAGCTGTAGGTACCGGTGTTAAAACCCCTGGGAATGGCTGTGCACGGGGAACTTCTTCAGGACTCTCGCCCATTACACAACACACTTCAGAAGGTTTTTCCATGTGGCTCCCTGGTGTAAATGTAATCCACTTTTTTGGATTGTCAGAGGCAGCAAAGTCCTCTCAGTGCTGATTAGTGTTTAATGGGCTTTGTAGAGTTGCTCCTGCTTCTGAAAAGCCATCCATCGCTGCTCAGACAGGGGGTGGAGATGATCCTGGAAGTCTGATGGAGCTCGTTCCTGCATTAGTTTGAGGGAGGAGTCAGAGGTTGACGTGGCTGTGGAAAGATTCTGCTGCTCAGTACTGCTTGCTTGTATGAAAACTTGATTTTCGTGATTAGACCCGTAACTCATATCATATCTGTCACTGCATAGTTCAGTTCTACATCTACTACATTAATGATGGCAGTGAAAACGGGCGTGGTTGCTTAGCCTGTGGAAAAAAAGCAACAGACTGGAGTTCAACGGTGGTCACCTGGGACCTGCTGCCATCTTACACACACACACACACACACACACACACACACACACACACACAGTGTTTATTACAGTAGCTGTGTTTGTGTGATGCCAGGAGAGCCGAACTCTGTGACTGTGGACTCGTCAGCCTCCGATCTCGCGCTGACCAAGCTCTCCCCCGGGTCCACGTACGAGGTCAGCGTTATCTCTGTGCTCGGCCTGGACGAGAGCGACCCAATCAAGGACTCGGTGATCACACGTACGTCCAAGTCCTAACTCCTGACACCAAATACACAACACAATTATTACACACATGCATATCTTTCCTTTTATCTTTGCATTATTTTGCTGTTTTACATATTTCCTTTTCAATATTATTTTACATTTTCTTTATAGTTTTCTTTTTCTTTTTCTTTTTCTTTTTCCTAATTTTATTCTTCTTGTTCTTATATTATTTCTGATTCAACGTATTGATTTTTTTTTCTTTATTTTGATGTTTCTTCTTCGTCTTTTTCCTTTTTTACTTTCTTTCTTTTGAGACTCTTTTTTGTTTCTGTCTAAATTTCTGAATTTATTTTGCCATTTCTAAAAGTTCTTTCTTTCTTTCCCCTCCTTTATTGCTTTAATCTTCTTTTCTCCAAATTTATTTCTAAATGACTTTATTCTCTTTTTTCCCCTTTTTCCCCTTTATTTCATTTCATTCTTTATTGTTTTTTTTTCCCTTTTGTTTTAATTTTCTCTTCTTTTTGCTCTCTTTTCTTCTGTCAGTCTATCTATATAATCTTTTTGTATTCAATCCTTTCTGCGTCTCTTCTTTTTCTGTCCTAACCCTCTTGATTCTGACATTAGTGTGTTTCCTGCTGGAGAGCTGATTTTAGCTGATCACTGATACCTGTGTTAATCAGCTCCTCTGCTCAGGAAGCTCCCAGAGTAAAGGCTGATTTACACTTTCGTGTGGAACCTGCAGAACACGGTACGGCGTCAGCGGTCGCATGGGGTGAAGCGGTTCTACCTGTCCGTAAGGCGTGTGTCTCCTCTAGGAGGCGCTGTCGCATAAAACACATCAGACTTTATTGCTTTAATGCACAGAAAAGTGCACAAACACCTCTCGTGATTCATTATAAACCAGGTGAATTCTCACTGAAAACGTTCCTGAAAAACATCCATGATTTTTTAAGACCTTTTTTAGACGACAGAAAGAAAAAAGTAGCCTACCACTTTCACTGCAAAAACAACAACTAATATTCAGCTGGAGCAGAAGGCCTACTTCACTTTTTATTCATACATATGCCTCTCTCACAAGAGAGAAAGCGGGATAGAGAGGGAGAAAGAGAGCGAGAGACAGAGAGAGAGAGACTCATGCTTTTTCGTATTTTTCTCTTTTATAGCTTGCACTAAACAGGTGAAACAGAACTGAGAGAGCAGCTCACGCAGCTGTCATGGCAATGATAAGCAAGGCGTGCATGTGCACAGGGAGGAGGCCAGGCGAGTGAGTGGAGCAGTCCCAGCTGTTGCACAGAACAGGCTACGCCGCAGGTTCCACACAGACGTATACTTGGCCTTTAGCGTCCCGACTTGTCTTTCTTTCCTCTGTGTCTCAGTACCAGACCCGCCCAACGACCTCAGGGCCATCAACATCACAGACACCAAGGCACTGTTGCTATGGAGACCTGCCCTGGCTACCGTCGACCAGTACATCATCACTTACCACTCTGAGGAAGGTCAGCTGCCTGTCTGTCTGTCTGTCTCTCGTTTTATTGTGATGACATTAGAAACACATTTATACAAAATCACAGCAACTCTTCACCAATTATATTATTTAAGTCAATTGACGTTCTTTTTAATATGTAAATTAACACAAACTCTGGAGTGATACGTAGGGTGAGATCATTTTTTAAGCTAACAGAGAACGTTTCCTGGGTAAATTCTCCGGTGAACCATTTACAAATACATTTGTTCAGATCCAGATTCAGATTTTCAAACAAGAAACTTCGTAATCGTTGGCAAACTGCTGTGGAATCGGAGGGGTAAAGCACTGTTATAGGAAAATAAACCATCTAGGCTTGGATTATTCTCCTATACCATCGTGTCCCATAGTGTGTTATTCCTGTAAGCTTTTATTGCAGATAAATAAACAGTGATTATTGAGAAAGTGTAACAATCCTAACTTTGTACTCCTGTGGCCTGTTCAGTAGCTAGCTAAAGCCTGTTGGCTCAGCGTATGAGATAGCAGGTATGCTGAAAAACGTCTACAACTCTCAGCTGTGTGTGTGTGTGTGTGTGTGCGTGTGTGTGTGTGTGTGTGTGTGTGTGCTTTAGATCCTGGCTCAAAGTCGAGCGTCAGAGTGTCGGGTAACGCAGTGGAACTGCAGCTTCAGGCTCTAAACGCTTCCACCAAGTACAGAGTCACCATCGTCAGTCAGCTCGGAGAAAACCAAAGCTCCAGCACACACACCAGCTTCACGACGAGCAGCGGTGAGTGACCACTCTGTGGGGTGTGTGTTAATGTGCTGTTACAGGTAAAGTGCCGGGTCATTGAGCCAAAATATCACATGGTTGCTTGTGATTGACTTCCAGGTCCAGTATTATTAAGCATACGCTAGTACACTGAGAGATGAGTGTGAACTGCCATAACCCCGCCTCTATTCTCTCCTGATAGGCTCTCCTGGAAAAGGGGAGGCACCTCGGGACCTGATAGCCAAACAAGTAACTGCATATACCTCTGTGTTGTCATGGAAACCACCAGCTTCAGCCGTGACGAGCTACAAATTGACGTACTTCACCAAGGGCGGCGAGCGCAAGGTGAGACGAGGCAGTCACCAAACTTAAATTAATTATTATTATTATTATTATTATAAAGTCAAAGTTAATTCTTTATTAAAAGCAGTTAATTCCCATTATGTACAAGCTCTCGGTCAACACGTTGTCCATGTTACATGTGAGAAGTGAGTGTGTAGCACAGTTTAGTTTGTACCAGTGAGGAAATGAAAGCATGACGCAAATGAGCGATGAGAACTGGTGGAGATTAACGTCCACGTATCGTTGGACACATTAGCATGTTTAGTGCATTGCTACACACGTATTCTGTGAAAAGGACATAAAGAGTTAGCCGCCAGTTAGCTTTTGAATCATGCTAATTGTCATGCTAACAGACACACAACTCATCTTGTATCTTGCAACCTAAAGTAATGCTGCTAATTACACATTAAAGCAAAGGATGTGCCTAAAGGTTAACTGGTAGCGCTTAAGCGCTTAGCTTCCTAACATTGTTAGCACCTTTGGACTATTTTTACCCGTTTTCTTAAGCATGCCACCTGCCCATCGCTTTCAGTCAGAAATTATACTGATAAATTAAAGCAAACCAGTTAGCGTTATTCGTTTGTTTTATTTTGGTCACGTCTTTCACCAAACAGGAAGTGACCCTTAACCCTGGAGTTACGGAGCATAAGCTGAAAGGGCTGCATCCGTCATCCACATATACGGCACTGCTGCAGGGCGAGAGAGGCGGAGCCTACACCGCGGCCATCTCCACTGAGTTCACCACAGGTGTGTCGCAGTCTTTACCTCGCGTGCTGCGGGTGGTGATGTACTGTGCTGTGCTTGGTAGTGTTTGCTGCAGCAGTGCAGGTGTGGTCCTGAGGTTGTGTGTGTTTTTATGGCACATGGTTGCTTGGCCTTGTTTCAGCTTCCATTGCTGTTCATCTCTTCTCTCCTCCTCAAAGCTAAGAAGGCCTTTGGAGCCGTGTGGACACCTCGCTGCCTGGGTTGCACTTACTGTTTCCAGAAAAGAAGTGTTTTTATTACATTTTGTAAGGACTAAGGACTTACAAATGTTAAAAGCAAGGTCCGTCCTTCAGTGCTGAGAGCGAATAGACCAGCGTGTAGGGTCACTACGGTGACGTCATCAGCATGGTGCAGCTCAAGCATGTGACACGTGTGTGGAAGCAGTGGTACCATTTAAACGTGGCACTGATTTAAACGTTAATCATGCAATTGCCCCGATTAACAAAAGTGCAATTTGGGATAAAGTTTGGATGTTTCTAACAACTTTGCATTGGTGAAATGCGATTTATTAATAAATACTTAATGTAGAATAGAACGCCTTTATTATTTAGAAACGTGACCAATAAGTGTACATTAAGATGGTCACTGCAGTCAGTGGCCAATTCTCCTCACGTCTCTCAGCCAAGTCTCACGCGAGTTGGAGTGATGGAGACGCACACCTCTAGTGCGTATTATCGTTATCTATAACCCCTTCATGTTAAAGAGTCGCCAGCCTACAGCTGTCACTCCGCAGCTAGTGCAATACTAAAGATTTAGCGTAGCTGGTACACTCTTCTCTTCTAAAACTTGATTGCTAAAGCTGAACTGGGCAGAAAGTGGAAGAAACTGCTGTCTGCTAAAGAGGTTCACTTTGAGCTCTTACGCCATAAATGTTCAATTGTTCATTCAAATTATTTTGCATTGAGTCTGACCACTTGTTAAGTTACTAGCTGATGATAATCACGTGTTTTCACATCTGAATGAAACGTGCGACACTGTGCCTCTCCGTCAGGAACTCTGCGCTTCCCGTTCCCCTCTGACTGCTCTCAGGAGCTGATGAACGGGCAGATGGACTCGGGTTTGGTGGACATTTTCCCCGGAGGAAATCAGGGACAACCTGTCAAGGTTTACTGCGATATGGAGACAGACGGAGGAGGCTGGACAGTAAGAGGCGGAGCCACTCAAACACAGGCCACGCCCACCATGCTAAACACCATTTGTCTATTTTTCTACTCATTTGTCAAGATCTGTGTCTAAAAGAATGCATCAGCTTGTGTACAAAGCACCACTTTCAGGCTAGCTGTGCTAATAGCAGGTAATAGCGCAGTGCTGTAAAAACTAATATGCGCTACCAGGAAGATTCCCAGTAATGACCTAATCTTTACTAAGGGATGCAGATTTAGTAAGATTGAATTAGTCACATGTTCATGAATGACGTTCATGGTCCATGTGTGAGTTACACCTCATTACAGAACATTAATAACTGATTAATATTTACCAGGAACTACAATAAAGAAGTAAAGAAATAGGTGTATGTGGTAGCTCAGTGGTTAAGACGTTGAACTAGTGATCGGAAGGTCGTGAGTTCAAATCCCAGCACCGCCAAGCTGCCACTGCTGGGCCCTTGAGCAAGGCCCTTAACCTTCACTGCTCACTTGTATAAAAAAAAATAAGATAAGTCGCTCTGGATAAGGGTGTCTGCCAAATGGCATAAAAGTAAATGCAGGGGGTTGGTTATTTTCCTTTAAACAGCCCGAGTGTTTTATTCCTCTTATACCACTGCAAAATGCCAACCATTATGTTTTTATTATTTATTAAAGTATGACGTACTCTTTTAATCTAATAATAGTTTCATTTAACATTGACAAACAGCTTTAAAACATCCTCGCGTATGTTACTGCTGCTATAAGCAGCCGTTCTCTCAGCAGCCTCGCTTTATTCTCTCTCTCGAGGTTAATAAGCAATCAACGCAGCTTGTCATGTTACTGAGAAACTGCAAAGAAGTGTAAACTCCTGTCATCAGAAAACCCAGTCTGTTACAAAGCGCTGACACTGGAGACTCCTTCCATACATGTTACTCAAACATCTCCTTACAGAAAATTCAAACATCTAAACACACATTTTACTCCATTTAAGGGGAGCGTCTGCTGTACACGTCCCTCTCACTATAAAAACAATAACGTACCAGAACGGGCGCGTTAATATAAACCTGACTTGCAGCTGTACTACTGTCAGAGCTGCTGTTATAGAAAATTATCCAATGTCTGTGTGTGTGTGTGTGTGTGTGTGTGTGTGTGTGTGTGTGTTGCAGGTCTTCCAGAGACGGAAAGATGGGAAAACCAACTTCTTCAGAAACTGGCAGCAGTACAGGAGGGGCTTCGGAGACCTGGAGGGAGAGTTCTGGCTTGGTGAGGAAGAAGGACGTCATGCACGTCGTTACACACGACTGAAATACAATTAGACAGAAACTAGACAGTAATTTAGATGATGGCTACGCTTATGTAAGCACAGGTGAAGCGCCATGACAGGTCAAATAAAAAATAACAACAATGAAAAACACGCAGCTCTGCTTCTGCAGGAATGTGTAGAGGAAGACGACCTGCTGCTCTGCAATGGCACATTGCGTAACCATGACACTGTCGGTTATAGAGCAGACTGTTATATGATCCCCTCCTAAAGTTGTTCAGGGGTTTCAGCTGCAGTTTGTGTTCCCTTTGTTCTTTCACATTCAGTTTGACGGTATATTTAATTCAGACAGTAGAAGAAGTTCATCGTTGTTATGTGAAACTCAGAACACACTGTGTTGGACCGATAAAAATAATACGATGCTCTCTGGTGCCCCCTAGTGGACACACATGCTGCAAACTCAGAAATCTGTCCCTCTTTAGGAAACGACATCCTCCACAGCCTCACTACGATGACTCCCATGAATATGAGAGTGGACTTGAGATCAGGAGACGAGTCCGTCCATGCAAACTACTCCAGCTTCTCCGTGGACACTATGAAGAAACACTACATGATACGAGTGTCTGGATACACGGGCACAGCCGGTGAGTGCTCACGCTGTGGTGTGAACTGAGGTGTCTTAAAATAAAACTATACGGAATCCTATTCAAGGAAAAACTCCACTCTGAGCTTCCTGCTTATTAATCTTATGTCATCTTCAGCCGCATCCAAGAGTTAATTTACAGCTACATTCTGAGGGATTATTAGATTAGAATGTTGGTTTATTTACACAGTGTCCTACATTACCCACAATGCTGTCCGACCACTGGACAATGGTGCAATCTCCACCTAGTGAGGGCGATGCGGCGGCGCTTTAGTCCTTTAGTTTGCCCAGCTCTCTCAGCTCCTCACCTCTACATTCCACACCAACTACATCTCTAACTGGCTGAGCTGAGTCTTAACCATGTCGTATAGCTGCATTGCATTCTGGGACTTTGACTTTGCTTTAACTTCTCCACTACTTATGCTGGCGTTCTCATTAATACAGTGTTGAACATCTCTGGAACATGGTGAGTCAGAAATTAAGTTTTGTTTTTAGGAGCTAACAGCGACACCTGAACGTTATCGCTTATGTTTGCGATTGTTTACAGTTTATTGCCATGCTAGCAATAATATAACCTCCTCCTGTGATATCACAGGAAAAACTGAACATAAAACACCAGCCAAAACTTGGCACCATAATCGCAAATGTTCAGCGTGTTTCAGGGTGGAGTTTACTTTAGTTGTGTAATTGACTGTAATCATACCGTATATAATAATGTATAAATCTTACAGCTGCTAGTTTATGATGTATGATAAGCAGGCGTGTGGTATTAATGTGTTAGTCAGTGTAACGTGTTGTTGTGATGACGTGGTGTACAGGCGACTCCCTAACGTACCATGATCAGCGGCCGTTCTCCACGTTTGACCGCGACCCTCAGCCCTTCATCACACGCTGTGCCATGTCATACAGAGGGGGCTGGTGGTACAGGAACTGCCACGAGTCTAATCTCAACGGCCTGTACAACACTCACACCAACCATCAGGTACACACACACTAACAACAACCTCTACGGCCTGTACAACACACA
>JAQMYM010000012.1:382060-392082 GCA_030014255.1 Parauchenoglanis ngamensis | reverse complement strand
CTCAGTCACAAGGTTTTTGTAGTCTGGGCCTGTGTGAGCTTTAGCAAACCTGCAGGTGACTCGATATGGACATCTACACACACACACACACACACACACACACACACACACACACACACACACACACACACAGAGTAATTAGTTATAGTTATGTAGACTATTAATGTATATACTGTTACCATGGACACTGTTAGTTCCGCTAGTTAATAAACTGTCAGTGATGTGAGGTGTTAATTTTGCACCTGCCAAAGGTGTCATAAAGGTAACAGGTGTCTCCCAGATCTGCTGGTTTGGTGGACATGTAATCCGCCACGTCATGGATGAACTTACACTTCTCACCATAGAAACACTTCCTCTCAGACTCCTGTGTGGTTAAAAACACAGACAAACAAACATAAAAACCCACAATTACATCAAACTCAATTCAACAAAAAATGAAATATTTTATTTTCACCAACTTCAGGATATTTTTATACATTTAAAAAATACGCTGAACCTCAAAGCGAATATCTCAATTCTGATTATAATAATTCTGATTAAAAATCCTCTCTGACGTTAACGTGTCCTTATTTACATTATGGGAATTATTATATGATATAGGAAAAATATTAATAAAAATTCTCTATGGTCAGTTTTCATAATACTACTAATAATAATCTTTCTTCTTATTATTATTACTATACAATACATTTGATTAAAAACAAAAATTTAAAAACATTCTTTCATACATGTTACATTTATTCACTATTTAAAATTATTTTAAATGAACATGAATAAAAATATGTATATTAATTCAACTCTTGCACCAGGAGTAACTCAAGAGTGTGTGTGCGTGTGTGCGCGTGTGTAAATGCCTTTATAACTGAGGGGCAGAGTCTGCGATCCTCGTAGCTGTGAGGTTTCAGGTGAGGTCTCGACTTGTTCTGGCCTCTCCGCTTCTTCTTCTCCTCCGTATGTTCATCACGGTCCACTTTCCGCTTCTTGGCCTCTGGTTCTCCGCTCGGTTCCTCCACTCCATCTGCGGGAGCTTCAGCTGAAGCTTTTCCATCCTCAGCTTTCTCACTCTTCAATCCAGCAGCCAGGAACTCATAGAATTTCTCTTTGTTTGTGACGTACCTGCATGATTAGAATGCCAGAGAGCAGAAATCATCACTGATGGATGATAATATCTTGTAATATATCAAGTAAGGAATAAAACATGTCGGAGGTGCCATTAAAGGAAAGGAATTCTCATCAGCAGGCTCGTGTACATCAGCCGACCTGACGCAGTTACTGTTGCTGTATTAGAACATTAATCAACACCTTCTGACCAATCAGAGTCCAGAATGTGAAGAGCTTACTGTATCTTCAGAGCTGCTTCTCCTCTGTCAGTGGTCTGCGGTGTGCTGCTCTCTGCGCTGTTCACACCACCACCCTCCATCCTATAACACCACCATCATCATCATCATAGTACAGATTCTGAGCATGTAATTAAACAAGTTAATTAAATAATAAAGCCAATAAATGCACAGATACTTTTTTTATTCAACATATTTAATTAGATATTTAGAATGCATTCTAGATAAAACTATCATTCAGTAAAAAATTATCTAAATAAGCTATATGACCTGGACACAAAACACACAGTCTTAAAAGTTCCGCTAATAAGGTTAGCTGCCGCTTTTAATCCACAGTTAAAGCGAGGATAAATATTTAAATCCCAGCACATACATGCATTTATTCACTTTCTATACACACTAATTATATATATATTATATATATATATAAAAATGCCACACAATTCGCTGTGAACTCACCTGCAAAGCGTGACAGAATGGCGGTGTTACACCGAAATGTGTCCGGGTTCAATACAAAGCGCGCACACTTCAGTTCCGACCCGCATCTCAACGCTAATGATAATTATATAGTTATTATTATCTTAGTTAAATGTATATATTACATGTAATTGTGATATAGACACGTTATTAGACACATTATATTACATGCATATTATTATTAAACAGCCTAAAAAGTAAAATAAAAAGTAACATGACTAAATGCACACATTATGTTTATTGTAAAGTAAGGAGGCTAAGTCTATTTTTTCATGGTAAAAAAAAAACATGAGGGAAAAAGTGGCGTTTTTTATTTAAATTTATTCCATTTTAATGTAATCTCATCAAGTCCGAAAAAGTATATATCTTCACGCTAGGTTTATATAGAGTTTAATGTAAAAATGGAAACAAATTACAGATCTTTATGGTTTGAATTGCTTTTTGTTTTCAGGTGGGCAGAAATCCGAATAACTTTACACTTATGGATTTGAGAATTATTTTTAATTACTTAAAAATTGAGCCACTATTACCATGTGTCGTATATCGTTATGATTTTTTAGGAGACCAAAAATAACTTTTATATTTAAAAAAATATTAGACGGGAAAGTGATAATAAATAATAGAAACCTGGTAGATTAAACAAAGTATACATTACAACTATCATTCCAAGCAAATGTAGAAACCCTTACAAAACCCTTTATTCAGTCAATGGAAAAACTTGATCATAAATCATTTTAAAAAATCAGAAGATGAAACCCGTAACTTCACCGTTCAAACGATGAGGACACTGTTGCTTAGCAACAGCGAAAGAAAAACGTACATCAAGCATAAACTAGCTCGTGAAGCTAAAGATTGAGCAAGGTAGTCTTTTATACTTTGTAAAGACAAAGTGAGGGTGGAAATGAGACAGAAACATCCGGAAGGCCAATATTTACCTCAGATGTGATGTTAAATTACAGAGAAAAGGCCTTGTTTGGCTAAAATTACACCGCAATTTCACTTAGCATCAACTGCTAACAGTTTACAGAATCCTCTCACAAACATGGCGAGCGCACGGCGCTCATAATTGGATATAAATCCTCATCACTTTATTCCTTCATATTACATTTAACGTAAATTAGATGGTTAACACACAGACTAATTCATTAATACCTTTAAAAAAAATAATTCCAGAACAATTTTGGCTTTAAAATGGTCTCTCTCTGCAGTTGTACTTTCATTACTGGCTCAGTAGGCAGCATTTCTACTTCTTCAACACCACAGACACGTCTTTATAAATATAATATGCATGATTGTGATAAATAGGGCTAAAGAGCTAGCATTAGCCACCAGGTAATAATAAACCCTCTTTCAGGTAAAACCTCATTTGCATATCAGTGTGATTATATGTACAGAGACAGTGACACACTGGCGGTCCAATAATAACCCATCACTGTAAATGTATAGAACACTAAACACTGTGTTCTGATTGGCTGAGAGCAGGAGGCATGAAAACACCTGGACACATGGATGTATATATGCATGAGTTAGTACGTCATGTGTGCTGTTGCCAAGTGTGTTATTCTTCTTATACCACAGCAACGTGACAATGATCATATTTAATTTATTAATGAAATACACATCCTGCTTTTTATCCACTTATAGTTACATTTAATATTGTGAACCCAAGTGAGTTCCTGTCGTCACTTACATTATAGCAGCTATAAACAGCCGTTCCCTCACCAGACTCTCTTTATTCTCTCGCGAAGTTAATGAGCCAAAAACGCAGCTTCCATGTCGGTCTCTGTTTGATGAAGGCCTGTTCGGTGCTGGACTGCTGCTCGTAACCGCAGGTGAACGCAGAAAATGGAACGAGCTGTTTACAAGCAAAAGCAATTAAAAACAATATTTGTTTTGAGTATACAAGTGTTGCCATTTAGCAAATGGAGGCCAAGTAGCAAACAAGCAGATGTACACTATATGGCCAAAAGTATGTGCACCCCTAAACATCACACCCATATGTTCTTGTTAAACATCCCATTCGAGATTTATTCCGTCTTGTCGGGGAAGGATGTCGAGGAGGCTCCAGTTCCAGTTCAAAGGTGTTCAGTGGGGTTGAGGTCAGGGCTCTGTGCAGCACACTCCAGTTCTTCCACTCCAACCTTAACCTGAACACCAGGTCCTCATGGAGCTGCTTTGTGCACAGGCGCATTGTCGTGCTGGGGCAGGTTTGGGCCTCTTAGTTCCAGTGAAGGGGAACCTGTAACGCTGCAGCACACAGAGACATTTTAAACACATCGTGGTAGCAGTTTGTGGGAGAACCACATATGGGTTTGATGGTCAGATGTCCACATATTTTTGGCTGTATAGTGTACCATAAATGGCAGAAGTATTTTAGGTCAATTCCAAGCTGGTTAATATGTTAGCCGTTAGCAAACCCGCCGTTTAGTACAACTGCATGCTAGCAAACCAGCACAGCATTTTAACAAATTAGAAAAGCATGTATTAGACACACTAGCCATTTAGCAACCTGATGCGATTTGTCTAAAGTGTGAGAAAATCACATCAGAATGATTGTGTTCATGTTAAAAAAAAAAAGTCCCACAAGCTACCCAGTCGTGCTCACATGCACATTGACAGACACAGAATGGACCCAGGACGGGCCCAGGGATGTACAGTAGGTACTGCGCACTTCAGTGTACAGGTTAGTGTGTTTTCTGTGACCTGTTTGTACATTACTCGCGTCAAGATTTATTCGGGCAACTGGGGTTTTTTTAAAGCCATAGTCATTTGACAGTCATCTCACACGCCGAGTTCTCGCAGTTTCTCCATTTTTGATTTGAAACGCTTGATGCTCAAGTCCAAGACGCTGATTCCATTCACCTTAAAGTCATAACCGAGTTGGTGCAGATCATGCAGCCGCTGTTTCAGGGTGGCGACGCTGTAATCCAGCACTTTCGGCTTGTCTATGATGCTTCTGATGTCGATCCCACCTTCAGTCAGGCAGTCCAGCTTCTGGTTCAGCGTGTCTGAGGAAACAAAGAGTACAGGAGCGTAGTTCAGGATTATCTCCCTCACCTGCACCTGGCTGCAGCCCAGAGACTTCAGTTTCAGCTGCAGGTTTCTGAAGTTCTCCTTCAGACTTTCATGCGACAGGTCGAGGATTTTGGCACCATGGGTCTGCAGAAGCTTGAGCGCCTCATCATCACGGAGCTCCAGCACACTCAAGAGGAACTCGATGTTGGACCTCACCCGCTTCGTGCTCCTGATCAGGATGTACACGTTTCTGGAAATGACAGTGCGGGCGAACTTCTCACTGTCAGAACCTCCAAGGCTCTTGCACACATGCTCCAGGAGCTCCACCATCATCCGGTTCAGTGCCAAAGTGTTTGAGAAGATCCTTGGTGCCATGGTTAGGAGACGGTGCAGATCTTTAGGCTTTATCCCTAATGAACTTAGGTAACGTATGTTCTTCTCCAGGTTGCCATTATCACTTGAACGGAAGAATGACTCAGGAGAACGATTTAGGATGTTAACAACCTCAGCATCGCTGTTGAAGATGCTCCGCCACAGACGCCAACGTTCTTCCAGGTGTTCCTCGGATCTCGTTACGGCACGCGGAAAACGGGAAATTATACTAGCGATTATATCGCGGCTCGCGCCTTTCTGTCCAAGGAAATCAATCAATCCTTGTTCATTTGTTTGGATTTTGCGGAAGACACCGGGTTGACGGCGCTGTGCCATCTGCACATCCACGCCGAGCACACTGAGGTTCTCCAACAAAGACTTGTTCTCAGAACCAGAACCAGGGGACGGGTCTGTTTTATCATCACTGAAGACTGCCTTTGTTGTGCTGAAGCATTTGAACGCAGTAACTGATAGTGATAATCGGCGACTCGGTGGCCTGAGCAAAAACAGGATCTGCTGCAAAGCCATGTTTCGTCACACCGTGACGCCGCAACTCTGAAGAGAAGGAAATAAGGCAAATATACTGTAGGCTACGGTTTTCACCAACATGTAAACAGTGTGATATCAAACCTTACACTTAAATCCACATGGCTGAAGTTGGAGTCTGCAGGCATGAACCAGCGCGTGAGCTCATGAGAAGGTCCTGGTGCAGCAGGTGGTCCTCGTGACGAATATTGAACTCACTGCTAACTTTACTCCGGTGCGTGCTCACAGGGTGCTCTTACAGCCCAGGGAACATCGTGGGGCAGAAGAGAAGCTGTTCAGTACTTTTACTAAATAGATTTTATCCTGGTGTTTTGACGGTGTTTCTCCAATGACTACGCTTTGATAATTAACTTCACTCATAACTGATTCATACAAACGTTTCTGTAAACACGGGTTCTCGTTCCCATGCAGCCTAATGTTTACTTTCACGTGCGATACACGGTTCTGTGGATGATGCCATTATTATATTATTATTAGAATGTTTGTTCTTCTTTTGCGATTTATTTTAACTCTAAAATGATTTAGTAGTAATAAATATGCCAATATGTGAGCTCAACCAACCAACTTCAAACACGAACACAAAATGTTACTTCAATAAAAACCTAATCTACTCACCACGCTTTACCTCAGGAGAGCAGCTACATCCCAAATCACGCTTCACGGACTATATAGTGCACTAGATGGAGTGGAATGTGCACGAACACACCCTAAGTAGGGCACCTACATGGGCAGCTGTTTGTAGCGTAGTAGCATTAGCCAGCTGCTAACTGTCACAATTCTAACAAACACAAACAAGGGTAACAATTTAAATGTACAAGGACCATACAAAAGTATTTTTATTATAGCGCGGGGTAAGAAAATTGCTCATTAGGACCATTTCCGCTGAACACAAATTAGCATAACGCCAGATTCTGATCTGCTCTTCGTGTAGTTATCTAGCAAGCTAACAGCGCCGAATACTGCGGATCAGTCCCAAATGAAAAGATGCTCCTTATTCACGCGCAGTACATGATGTAGAGAAAATAACGTATATGAAGGCTGCATAACGTAGTGCACTTTAAACCTAATAAAGATGCGTTTGGGATTCGGCCTGCACTTGTCTTCCTATGTTATCTTTCTCGTCGGTGTTTAATGATTATAATAGCGCCCTCTGGAGTTTGGGATGTAGTAATATTTTACTATGAGGCCCACAAAAAAAAATTACAATAATATATATATATATATATTTTATATAATAATATATACAGTATATATATCTTATATATTATATATATATAAGCAAACGGCAGTGTAATATGATTGCTATTGTGACTGCCACTTTCACCTCTGCTCTTAATTAAATGATTGAGTTTACATCTGAGGCAGAATATGTAATAATATAATATATATCTTACATATAACTATTCGCCAGAGAGTAAAGCCTGGGCATTTCCCCAATCTGTGGGCAAATGAAAATGTCTAATTTTTCAGCAGTGGTCCAGAGTTTTTTGTTTTTTTAATACGGGGCTCTCTTGTGACATGTCTCCGAACATCTTTCCTGCCTTGATGTCAAAATTCCAATTCATATCTACAAACGCTGCCTCAGAAATGTCATTGTGAGGTGTCTGGTGTGATGAAAGGCTGTTCTTTTGTCCAGTCACTGTTGAATTTACAACTGTACTTTGTTTTGCACCTGTTTTGGCCTTTTCCCTCTCCCTCATTGCCTCCTCCTCCTCCTCTTCCCCAACTCTAACCTTATCTACAACCTAGGTGAAAATCTAGAGGCCTAATAATATAATGTCTTAATGTCACTTTTGTAATTCAAATTAATTATAAATTGTATTAAGTATAAGTTTAAACAGAGCAAAACAGGCTTGTATTTTGATGTACGGTGGGGTGAACACAATTAGTAGTGCACAATGTCCACCTAGAAGTCCCACTCTTCAAGAATATAGGAATCCATAGAACCAAAAAGTTGCGTTTCCCTGATGGTGAAGTTCTCCCTGACTCCTCTCTCATCAACGTTGTCTTGAAAAATGTCAGCAAACTCATTAAAGAATAAAGTAATTTGAATACAAACACATTTTTCTTATAATGCTTAGAATGTTTCACCTCATGCTCATCTTGCTGGGGTGGTGCTTTGCTAATTTAGCTAACAGCGCTAATAAAACAGACAGCCAGCTGACGTGACACCTGCTGAAGTCAACAAGCTTCCCAAATCAGTAAATCCAACAGCTTTAAACAAAGTTGGGCATTTGTGTTTATAATGTACACAGTAATATTATTGGATTAGTATTTACTTACTTAATCAGAATTTTGACAGCCCTGTCCAACTGGCTCGCGCTCTTTTCTTCTCTGAAGCTTCCACACCCAACTGATAAAAAGCAGCACAGCATGGGGGAAGTCTCTGATCAGAGAACATTGTGCTGATAACGTCAATGTGGCCTTTTGCAGCAGGGAAATCAATGCAGTCTGTCAATGACCTCAAGGATCTGTGTATGGATTAAAACATCTTTATATGTGAACAGATTTGGCGTGAAATGTTTTGCCTGAGAGAGAGAACGTGAGAGCTGGAAACCGCTGGTCACCGGTTCTCCTTCCTTGGAGCACTTTTGGTAGGTACTGACCCCTGCACACCAGGAACACCTCACAGGACCTGCTGCTGCGGAGATGATCTGACCCAGTCATCTGAACGTCACAGTGGGGCCCAAAGTCCCTCAGACCCTCACACTCGCCCGGGTTCCTGCTTCCAACATCACCTTCCTGATCTGACTGTTCACCTGCTGCCTGATACATCACACCCTTTTACAGGCGCCGCTGGAGCGAGATAATCAGTGTTATTCACTTCACCTCTCGGTGGCTTTAGTGTTATGGCTAATCAGTGTGTTTAGTTTGTGTTACCTTTTATCTTTAAAGCCTTGACCTTTTGTTTTCCTTTCAGTTTGTAGATTCTTTTCTATTTGTGCCACTTTATCACTGATCAGTTTGGTGGTGCCTCTGGGCTCTGTATCCCAGGAACACTGGGTGTGTGGTGGGAATAGGATAGGACTCTGGATAGGATACCAGTCCCCATACGCACACACACACACACTTCTGACTTCATACTATACATGCACTACATATACGTTATGAGCAGGTGCACCTGTTTGACCTGCTCTGTGAACCAGGAGCTCGTGCTAAAGTTTCTGTAAGGATTCGTTCCTCCTGCTCAGCTGATCCACACCTTCCAAATATTAGAGCAAATTAATTCTTGCCATCACATGGAGAAGAAGAAAGGGCTCTAAGACTTCGCAATACATTTTTAAACTGTATAAATGCATTTCTAGAACAAAATCGGATTAGGAGCTGAAAGAGATGGAGATGGCGCAGTAAAGACTTCCACAAAAAATATATTTTAAAAGACAAAATGGATGGGAGAAGGGAGGAAGAAACGAACAGATGAACAATGAAAGGAAGGATGGATGGATGGATACCAGAGTGGAGCAACAGCAAAGTGTTCGTGTTGTGGTTGGGAACCCTGGTGATGTCATAACCAACAAAGACAAAAAAACATGTGATGATAAAAAGAAATGAAGGAAGGAGTGCTGAGAAAGGTAGAGAAATGAAAGAAAACAAAATAGAAAAGAAAGAAAGAAAGATTACAGTGATGTGTGGTTGAATGTTAGGATTCCAGTATGGATGAGGTGAAGCTGCTGATTGGTCAGTTGCTGTAACACTCTTTATGACATCATAAACAGTCAATTGTAATTTAAACGCTCAGACTTTCTGTCAGTGTTTCAATGGAAACGTCTCACACGTTAATCTGAAACTCTTGAAACAGTATAACATTCAACAAAACACACAATTTCACTAAAGTTCTCGATAAAAAAAAGATTTAAAAAAGGCTCGTTGTTTTGTGTGAAATTAAAACTGAAATCGTTCATCCTGTGGGTCAGACATCATCATCGACGGGCAAGTTTCTCACCCAAAGTCTGGTTTTTACAAAAACCTGCCGACTAAAAACCATAGAAAGCATCACAGGTGTTCACACACACACACACACACACACGGACACACAAACATGCATGCATGCGCACACACATACCGTCTGCTGCTGTAAATCAGAGGCAGTTTCATAGAGCGGAGAATTTCCACGGTAGCAGTTCATGCCAAACAGACCAATCAAAACACACACAGACACATGAGCCAAACAGCAGAAGTAACATTCAGAGCTCAGTTTGAGAGAGAGAGAGAGAGAGAGAGAGAGAGCGAGAGAGAGAGAGAGAGAGAGAGAGAGAGAGAGAGAGAGAGAGAGAG
>JAQMYM010000012.1:346152-363345 GCA_030014255.1 Parauchenoglanis ngamensis | reverse complement strand
GTGTGGTGTACCCTAGGTGTGGTGTAAACTTGGTGTGGTGTACCCTAGGTGTGGTGTAAACTTGGTGTGGTGTACCCTAGGTGTGGTGTAAACTTGGTGTGGTGTACCCAAGGTGTACCTTGAACTCCAATACTGCGACTTTCATTAACAAAAAATCTGGGATTTTCATCAAGATTTAAAATGTTTAAAATGTAAGTTTTTTTCAAGGACTTATCTGAACAGTTAGAATTGATCTTGAACAGAAACTGGATGATCCTGCGCTACCCAGGGGTCACTATTTAAACACTATTTAAACTGTTTTGTGATATTGATCATGTTTTCCTACAGAAAGTCCAATTGTCCTCAGGTTTGATCTCTTCCACTGAAGCACGTGTTCAGGCAGCACTCAGAAGGATCTGATGTAACGTCTGGTTTTACACAAACCTGCGGAGCATTAAATTAGAAAGCAGAAGCATTTTCCCCGCTGCTGTATGTATACTGTAATATTTACAAAGTCACACTGCACATTCGCTAAAGCTTTTGTCTATGAAATATTCACTCTGAATAAATCCATTTCATTTAAAGCTTTATTTTCACACCAGCCTTAAAGGGCCGGTTGGCAGGTCCTAGAATTTCTTTTTATGCAGATATTAAATCCAGAATTTATTATTTCTGCATATTTAATTAAATATAAATCAAAATATGTCTTATAAAAGTGATTTTACATCTAAAAAAAGATTATGATTTATTGGAATCCCTTCTGTTCTCAAATGTTGTTATTATAAATAATGTGTGTGTGTGTCTGTGTGTGTGTGTAACACCTCTTTTGCTGTATGGTTCTATATAAAAAGCCCTTATTACTGCAGTAGTATTATGCTGTACTCTGTGTAATGAGTATATAATTTGTGATAGTTAAAAATGGTGGATATTTCTGTGTAAGAAATGTAAAATCAATCAAAATATCAATGACGGACAAATTGTATTAATGTTTATAACAAAACAGTGTTCGGTGAATTTCTTTGCTTAAAAAAGTGGCAAAATGTCCACCTTCAGTGGTTTATGTGATATGAACACAGACACACAATGCTAATGTGCACTCTGTCTGTGGCAGTGTAACATCACAAAATATTAATTAATTAATTAATTAATTAAAAGACAAATCTCATGTGTAAAGAGATTCAGGAGATTCTTACAGTGCAGAGTGTGAAATAATGACTTCACCCTATGTAGTGCACTCCATGTCCAATTATAAGCCATTTAGTATGTAGGCCTATACTCCTTATGCTGACTGTGTGTGTGTGAGTGTGTGTGTGTGTGTGTGTGTGAGAAAGAGAAAAAGAGATTGCATTCCAATTATTCCAATTAACACGTCCAGACGGCTCATACAGCTCAACGTTCATCATTAAATGCTTGAAACACACACTGCAGTGACACACACTCTCCAGTAGAGGGCACTTTCTCACTTCATTTAGTGGAAAAGTGAGGACCTAGTCGAACAGCCAGACAAAGAAATGAGGAAGCGTTCATCTTTATTAAATTAAATTTTAAAAAGTATTTTCAGAGTTTATGAGAGATGCATTTGTTCCCAAAAAATAATATCCACTTTTGATTTATTCATTAATTTTAGAAATTTCACCTGTGATGTTTTTGTGTGCTACTAAATAACAGCGGGGTTACATTCCAACCAGCCGCATTTAAATGAAGTGTGCATGCGTGGGTATTTTAGCACAGGAAATATCCATCAATAAAACAGGACTCATTTCTCCAGCCATCCACCTCTGGTTGTTCCTCGACTCTGTGGAACAGTAACAGTCAAGAAATCAAACATATCAAAACATTTATGGAATATGACTTAAGTGAGAGTAAATAACAAGGAGAAACCAAAACACCAAAGACTTGTCACAGATAAATAATAAATATTATTTGTCCAAGAAGTGATCTGATCTTCACATTAACTTTAAAAAAATTATTGGGTGCTTATTTTAGAAATAGGTTATGCTTTTTCCCAAATGTTAGAAAATAATAGTTAAAGCTACCTTTTTAATTCATTTGAGATCCTGGTGCAGCTCTGAAATCACTTCATTCTGGTTCCTAATAAAAAACCAGCGCTCGCCACCGTGATCTCTATTAAACAGCCGATTCTCCACCACGTTCAGCGTGGAGAGGATTTACCTAAACGAGGCAGTTCTCTGTCACCTTGCTTCATATTTAGCTTTTATTTTTAAAACATAAAGCCTGACATACAATTTATGTCAATTGATGTTCTGCTTTTTGTTATAGCGCACAGTGTCCTTACAGGGAAGTCCAACACTCATGCAATTATCTGATTTTCAGGTTTTTAGAAGGAGCTTGTTTCTGTACAGCTGCTTGTATTTGTCATCGTCTCTCAGTGCTGTTATAAGTGTCCTTTCCTATGCAGTATCTCTGAATGAAGAATCTTTTCTACTTGAATAGGGTTAAATATATAACATTTTCTTTTAATTTACGAATCTGATGAATGTGAATTCAATTAAAATCCAACTATGACCACGTATACGCCATAACCTCAACTAATTATTTAAGATAACTCGAACAGTAAACATTTTTCACATTTAGTGATCATTGTTCATTTTGCCTTTTGGTCTATTTCAGGCTGAATCTGTGGGAAAAGCAAGCGCCACAGGCATGCACTCCACAGCACATCACGGTTCATAATTCACTCTGCTTCCAGCACTGATTCACAGCACCGCTCCACCAAGGGGTGGGTTTTTTTTGTTTGTTTTGTTTTTTGTGAGCATGTGGAAGGAGAAGCTGGAGCACTGTTAGTTATGTAGTGAGATTTGCAGAACTTTTCCAAGACGTCTCACATTCACATCAGTCAGTAGGTATTAGGTATTATGTGGCGAGTTAGTTCCAGCTTATTCTAGCACTTAACCATGAGCAGATCTCAGAGAAATGCAGAGAAACCCTGAGGTTGAAGACCTGATTTGACAAGCTGGTGCGTAGTTCATGATTCCGAATAGAAGTGTGGCGTTGCTGAACCTGGTTTGTGGTGGCCCAGTGGTTAAGATGTTGGACTAGTGATCGGCAGGTCGTGAGTTCAAATCCTGCTAAGCTGCCGCTGCTGGGCCATTGAGCAAGGCCCTTAACCTTGTATAAAATAAGATGTATGTAAGTCGCTCTGGATAAGGGTGTCTGCCAAATGATTTAAAAATAAATATAAACCGTTTGCTTTAAATTGAAATAAACTGGCTTTATGAATAACATTATTTACTCAATTGTTTTCTGTACTGTGCTACATTATTACTATATTTTCCTGACCCACAGATACACAGAGATGGAGCAATTCAGTGATTCATTGGTGTAGCAATTTTCAATTCCATTCTTCAAAAAAAAACCAAAACAAGGATAAACCCCCAAAAAACCTTAAATACATATTTAAAAAAAAGAATTTCCATTGTCCTTTTAGACGAGCCTTTACATGTTCTATACAGAACCCTGCGGTCATGAAGTCCCAGCTTGGCCAGTGCTGCTGGTGCTTTTATTTCTGTTTTAGTCATGTCTCCGCCTCTCGGTCCTGTCGCTAGCATGCTACCTGATAACATGTTAAATCCTTAATTCATTTATCTATGTACTGTATACCTTGCTGTTTGATCAGTGAGACATGTGATTACGTGCAAGGGCTGATGGGTAATGTAGTCCTGACACTGAATAACTAAGGCTGGTTTTGAATCAAGTTCATTATAGCTTTTTTTAATAATCAATTAAATTTTTTTCCAAAGATTTTTACTTTTGCACCCTGGCGATACCATCATTATCATCCCATCATTTGGGATTTTTTATACAGATAATTCTTGAGTGACTTGATGAATTTCACAGCTCTGTGGCATGGTGCAAAAGCTCAGAAGCATCTGTGAAGATCTCTCTCAAACTTGATATAAGGCTTCGAGGGTTCACCATTCATTTTCATTTCAGATCGTCTAATAATGCACTGTAGCACCAAACCATATGTTTAGAAATGGACCAGCATTTGTCTGCTGGAGTTTGAAGCTCTTCTGCTGCTGTCAGATGAACATCAGCCCTTGAGTTTTTAGATTCTTGGACCAGGAACCAAAGTAATACTGTTTAAGACTGCTGTTTTGCTGCTTCTTGTGCCAGTTTGACTTTGACTTTCCTTGCACTAAAGAACAGGATGGGTTCACTAAGATGAATCACTAAGAATTACAGGATGTTGCTGCTCCAGATTGCCAGATGTAAATGGACTTATTTGTGGTGTCATGGTGTCACTAGATGACTTGAGGAGCTGCAGTCCAGGCCAGGTGGGGGCCCAGAAGGTCCACAGATCCATAAACATGTAGGATCAAAGCGTATCAAAGTACACTGATCAAAAAGCTTGGTTTTCTGTGACCATGTTGCCATTACATAGTAGCGTGAAGAGCATAAAGCCTTGAGGTGCTCCATAATCCACCAGCATAAAATCTCATCCAGAAGCTCTGGACTGGTTTAAAATCAGACCCAAAGTCCATCAGAGGAACAAGTTCAGACTTATGTCTTCTGTGTGCTTGATGGACCTAGAGGCTCTAAAGAGAGTCCTTTGTGTGAGAATCCTTTTGAGGTAGGCTCGAAGGACTAAGCTCTTCATAACTACAGATGTTAAAGCTATGAGCAAAGCACACACACACATACACACACACACACACACACACTCATAACTGTTGATTCATATCTGTCAATTCCATCTTGTGTCAGATGTGACTCAGACTCCGCCTCCAGACAGTGTGATTGACAGCTCAGTGGAACAAACAGATACACATATACACACTCACTGAGAACTAAAAACTCACAAAACACACACACACAGACACACACACAAAACACAAGACATCTACATTTAATAAAATATACAAAATCATACACACACAAAACAGACATAAAGAAAACGCACACACACGCACACACACACACACTACAGTGTCCTAATCAGGACAAAAACAAGTGAGTCACCAGTTACAGACGTAATAAACTCACAGTCATGGCACTGTGTGTGTGTGTGTGTGTGTGTGTGTGTGTGTTTGAGGGTGTAATCCTTTTCTTTAAACCTGATAAACTTCATCAGCTCATTAGCTGTGAATAGGTTGTAACAGGCGCTGTGTTGTTGTGCTCCTGTGTGTGTGTGTGTGTGTGTGTGCGTGTGTGTTTGAAAGTGTAATAAGTTGTAACAGGGTCCGAGCTGTTGATGTGTGTGTGCGTGTGTGTGAACTCTATGAGTTTAACAGGGTCCTCCACACTGTTACACAGTGTTTTGAGCTGAGGTGCCTCACTAGGTTTTAGTGTGCGTGTGTGTGTGTGTGTGCGTGTGTGTGTGTGTGTGTGTGAAAGGGCAATGTTGTGTGAATCCTAAACAAGCTCATTAGTCGTGAATCTGTTCTATCAAGGTCTTTACAGTTAAGTGTGTGTTTTAGTGTGTGTGTGTGTGTGTGTGTGTGTGTGTGTGTAAAATACTAATATTGCCTCCTTGTACATAGACTTTTTAGAGTCTTTGTGTTTAAAATGAACTTAAGATAAAATAAATATTTTAAAAGGTATACAAGAAGACCTATAGTGCTACTGTTAAACAAGTGCCATGATTAAACATAATTAGAAAACTGTTACACTACCCGTGTATAACCCCTAAACTACCCCCAAACAACCACGCCAACCCTACACCCACAGTCATAAACACTGTAATCTTAAAAAAACTTTTTCATATAAACAACAGCACTAAATAACTATACTGATACCCTGGTAAACTACACTTAAACAACTGCTCTCACAACCTGCCCTCATAAAATATACACTACAGCCCTGATCAACTGCCCTCACACCTGCCCCGGAACAGCTTAAACCACAAAGCTAAGCAGCAACCACTAAATTAATCATAAAACCAATCTGCAGTCGTAAAAAACGACAACAAGCTACCACTAAACATCTACCCTCTTCCACTACCCTACAACTTTTATCCTCATTAACAACCCTGCCCCTAAATCAACTGTGCTAAACTACACTCATTTACATTTACATCATTTGGCAGACGCCCTTATCCAGAGCGACTTACATACATGTCATTTACACAACTGAGCAGTTTAGAGTTAAGGACCTTGCTCAAGGGCCCATCAGTGATAGCTTAGCAGTGCTGGGAATTGAACTAACGACCTTCCGATCACTAGTCCAACATCTTAACCACTGAGCTACCACTGCCCCACTCATAACCTACCCCAAACCTTTGCCCTCATAAACCACAGTCTTGAACAATAACCTTTAAAAAAATCCACCCTTGTGATCCAAACATTTCTCTTCGTCTCGGTACTTCTCTGAGTACCTCTCAGTACTGGAGAAATGTTCTCATGAAGGTTTGAAGAACGTCATGGATGGAACTGCTGCAGCAGTCGAGGGCTTCAGGTTTACAAACGTGCGGTTTAACAACAAAGGGAAAAATACTGAAGGAAAAAAAGGAAAAACTCGAATAGTAAGAATATTATCAGTTTGTAAAAATGGTGGCAGTGTTTAGCTATGGTAATGAAAGGGTCAATAAAGAGGCAAAATCATAAGTGTGTGAGAAAGTGTGTGTGTGTGTGTGTGTGTTGTTTGCACGTGTGTATCTTTACTCAATAGGAGCTAAATGATAATGATCAGCTAAAGTGTGAAACTATAATGAAGTGATACTACTGGCATTGACATGGGAGAAGGACACCTGTGTGCGTGTGTGTGCATGTGTGTGTGTGTGCGTGTGTGTGTGTGTGTGTGTGTGTGTGTGTGTGGGAATACAGTGGCCACAGTAATGATACCTAGGCAATATTCCCCAAACACACACCAACAAAAAAACAAGGTGTAAATTAAAGTAACAGAGAGACAGACAGAGGGAAAGACAGACAGAGTGAGACACATAGAAAGAGTGAGACAGACAGAGGGTGTGAGAGTGAGACAGGTCTCGTGTGAGGCCTCCTGTGGTCTTTAGCTCAAAATTCTCAGCATTTTTTTGTTGGTGGTTTTGGGTTTTGACAGCTAAAAATGACAGCTCATTTCCAGACAGCAAGGCTAGAGGTGTTATTCGCACAAACACACACACACACACACACACACGCGCGCACACACACGCGCGCGTGCACACACACACACACACAAGTTAGATTAAATATAGATTCTATACGCCAACATATATATCGTTATGATGCTGTATCATGATTTCTGTTGCTTTTATTGTAGCTATAATTCATACATGCAGGTTGTGATAAATTCCTAACTAGTGGTATAATGAAACATCATCCTAGCACTGTATAGATTGCGATAATTAAATGTAAAATAGAGATAACAAAGTTATACTCATTTTGCTTATTAACACTTGAATGGCAAAGTACAAAAGACATAATACTGTATCCCTAGCCTTAACGATAATCCTTAACATGCACCCTAACAGCTACATTTAGGAAACAAGCTATCTGTACAGGGGTGTGACAATATATAGGTCTGATAGCATGATATTTAACTGTAAACTAGTTCAAATTAAAGCGCATGTAAAGCAGTAAAACTGTGTATGTTCTGAGTTTATCACACCACAGAGAAACGCGTTATTAAACGCCCAGCCAAATTTGAATGATTAAAAATAATCACAAAGTGCTTATATAATTAGGTTTAAAAATAGTGAAATCTAAGCAGTATTCTCTTCTCTGAGGCACTGTGGACGTGTCCACTGAAAGCCCCGAAACCACACCCAATACACCGCCTCTCGCACCGCTACCACCTGAAAAACGGATGCTAGCAGCTTCATTGGAGTCGTACATCCGAACACGTTTGAGCCAACAGAACCTGAATCCAGTTCAGCCCGAGGACACAGAACTACCCGAGAACCAACCTTGCTCCTCTCAGTCTGCAGAGCGGCCGTTCCTCTCTCGCACTTCTCCCAAGTACACAAGTTAGCAATGCGTATTACTGACTGGTGAAGGCTGGGGAGGGAGACGGTTGGTTCGGCTCCGTTCACCAGTAGCAGCAGATTATTTGTGAAGTGGCCGAGCTGTTCAGCAAATTCTGGCATCCGTGGAAGACACATTTGTAGGAGGAAGGCACAGCTAGCTAACAAACTGTACTGCTGTACGTATAATAAATTGCAAACCGCCTGGAGAGCCACTGATGCTAACACGCACTTATGTTTATAAGCTGTAGTGTTGGGCGGGGTTATGCTAATTAGGCGGCTCCATCGCATCGTTGAGACACCACTTCTGACCCGACCAAAAAATCTGGAACACAAAAATGATGAAAAACCCGGTAATGTATCGTTTATAATCTCTTCATATCTTTTCACCAACTATTTTCTAGCACGTAGAAGATGTCTAGAAACAAATCTCCGATTTTGCTTTACACAGTCTTTAAAATTCTGTCCAATTTTACAGATGCTACACTACATGCTATGAAAATTTAGTAGCACTGATTAGCATTTTTAGCATGATGGTGAAAAATTAATTATTTTAATTTTAATGCTCACTGTACATGTGGTTAAAGCCATGGTAACACTGTTGCCGGGCAACCGGGAAATATCGCCGCTAAGAATAAGGGTAACTGTTTATCCAGCTAGCATGTAGCTGTTTAGCCTTTTATACAGACACAGCAAGAGTAAAAATGACCCAAAGTCATCCGAAATATCAACATTTACCTCAGTTGTGTTGTTCAAATACTGACAAAACACTTCATTTGATTAAAATTACACTTCTATTACACTTAGCATCAACTGCTAAAACACATATTTTGGCATATTGGGAATAAACAATTACATTATATGTGTCAGAGTTTGTTCCATCAGAAGTTCAAATGTAGTTAAATATTTAAGCATATTGTTGTGAGTGTATATTATATACAAAGCCAAATACATACATTCGCTAGCCACTTTATTAGGAACACCATAGTACTACTGGGCAGGAACCTGCCCTCGCTCTCGTGTCTCAGTTCTGCAGTTACGCTGTGAATCTCCTGTTCTGCCTTGGGTACCTGGAGACTGGGGAGGGCACTGAAGTACACTGAGCTCGTTGTCAGCCATTGTGTCATTCAAACGGTGCTTGATTGGTATTAAGGGGCTTCATAGATTCAGATTCATTTGACCAGGTGACATTTTTACAGTGAGTGTGTTTTCAAGGTAGCCTCAGGTTCCTGTTCTTGGCTGACAGACCTGAACCTGTTGTGGTCCTCTGCTGGAGTATCCCATCCACCTTGAGCTTCAGCATTCATTGTGAGTTCTGAGATGCTTTTCTGCTCACCACAGCTGCAAAGAGTGATCACCAGTCAGGATTGTATCGCATAATACGCACAAGAAAGGCCCGCCCGCTTGTAGGCTACCATTAATGTCTTTATTCCAGCGAACACACACAACTGCTCATCAAGCAAGTGAGCAAGCAAGACTGATTTAGGCTCTTTTGCATGTTAGCGAAACACCACCACCATAACTCTGCTTACCTCAGCACGTGCAATTCAAAGGCCTAAAAGATAACAGCAGCCCACTAAATTATAGGCTACAATATACTAGACTATATTATCATATACTATATTGAATATAGTCCAGAGAAAACTTCAGTAAAAGTCAGCAAAGCAAACAACAGACTTCCTCATTTAGCATCATCATAAGAACTGTTAGGCATATGATCGTAACAACAATATGCAACCACCAAACCTTAAATACATATAAATAAACCAAAGATAAAATGAACCAGTATTCCTACCTATGTGATGTTCATTCTGCATCTAGCACTAATGTTAGCAGACTGGTGCTGGTGCTGCTCTCAGCAGAATCTTAGAGAAGTGTAATCGTTTACTTTCTAATCTTAAAAGCCTGAAAAATGTTCAGTTGTTTTCTTTTGCTCATTTCTAAGCTGCGTATTTGCTTGCTAACACACAAGATAAGTGAAATCTGGCTAACTCCAACACTGCCAAATTCATGATTACATGCTAGAAATGTTGATCATTCAAATACAAATCCAAAGACATGATCTGCTATAGTCACAAATTTATTTTTGAGATTTTAAAAATGAACAAAATCATTTCAAAAACTGTACACAAGGCTTACAATACGCAGGGATTACGTCTGCCGTTGCCTGGGATGTGAGTTACTGTAGCCTGCCTGTTAGCTTTAACCAGCCTGGTCATTCTCCTCTGAACTCTCTCATCAACAAGGCATTTCTGACCACCGAACCGCTGCTCACGGGACGATTTTGTATTTATCGCACCATTCTGAGTAAACTGTAGAGACTGTTGTGCATGAAAATCCAGGAGATCAGGAGTTTCGGAAATACTCAAACTGGCACCAGTAACCATTTCACAGTCAAAGTCACCAGGATCACGAAGATTTTTCTTCATTTTACTTTGATGTGAACATTGATTTGGGGAAGCGGCCACGTATGAGCTCAGGCTGTGATGTCGCTAACTCCACACCTTTCAAATTTACATTACATTAGGGAAAACCTATAATGGGTTCCATCATGTGATGAGAATCGCTTACTATTAAACACCACAAGAACCCAATAGAGACTTCTTTCATGATGACTGCCAGAATTACTTGCTAAGTTAGCAATATTAGCCTGATAGGGATCACATGAGAAGGTGGGGCTTCTCCCAATTTGCATATTCATGCATATTAATGAAGCCTACATTTTAAGTGATGTAGAGCTGTACCTCTGCCATTTTTTGTCACTTTTTAAACACACATTATTCATTTTATTACTCTACACAAGAATGTATTATGTTGTTACATGTCAGAGTAACATGAATTTCAGTAACTATAATTCTCATTGTAAAGCAAACAGACGGGATCCAGAGGTGTGAGAAATAACGCAGCATCTTTGTCTCTCTCAGCTTTAAATCACACGTTAGAGGAGGCAGAGGAAGTGTTGACAGTTTTACAAACAGAATGTAAAAAAAAGACTCGGGAGGATTTCGGGAAGAGCCTACACACACACACACACACACACACACACACACACACAATTTATTTTAATTACCTCCTGATCTCATCACACACTCCCAGTGGAACAATGGGATAAAAATGAGCAAAGTGCGGGTCTTTATATATATAGTTTATTATGCTGGTTTTTCCTTAAGGTTACTAAAACGTTGTTGAGGTCAAAGGTCAGTGAGGATCCCCTGTGTGTGTGTGAGGACCAAATGTCCTCGCAACGTTAGTAAGATCTGACAGTTTGGGTCTTGTGGGGACATTTGGATGGTCCTGTGTGTGTGTGTGTGTGTGTCTGTTTTTGTTTGAACAAAAATAAGAAAAAAAAATAAAAGCGCCAAAAAGTTCCTGAGGATAAGGTTAGGGTTAGGTTTAGGTGCAGGTATAACATTAATTAGCTGCATTAATCATTATGTCAATGGAAGGTCCTCATAAGGATAGTAAGACAGACAAGTGTGTTTACATGTGTATATGTAAAAACCTGCCCGAGGCTACAAGACTCACTACAATGATCAATTCTGGAGTGGTGATTGAAAAGAGGAGGGGAGGCACACACACACACATACACACACACTCACACAAGCCACCCGCTGCTTTAATTACCAGTATCTGCCCCCCTCATCTCCAGATCACCTTTGCCCCCCCACACAGACTCTTACAACACTTACTACAAAGGCAGCTTTGAGAACAAGGGGTTCGTGAATGACAGAAGAATAGACAAGTAGAAGAGAGAGAGAGCGAGAGAGAGAGAGAGAGAGAGACAGACAGAGAGAGAGATTTTACACTTACACTTTACATTTACACTTCATGTTTATTTTTTGTTGAAAAACAATTGAAATCATTAAGGAGAAGGTGCATCAGGGAGTGTCAGGTGGAGTCAGGAATGGGAAGGAAGACCTTTTGGGTGGAGGAGCTTGTAAGGCCTCATGATGGCAGGAAGAGGAACTTGTGGACCTCTGTAAGGTGACAGGAGAAACTTGAAGGCTTCAGGATGGCAGTAGGATAAGCTTATGGCCTTATGAATGGCAGGAAGTGGAGCCTGTGAACCTCAGGATGGAAGAAGGAGGAGCTTAAAGACCTCTGTATGGCAGGAGAAAGAGCTTGTGGACCTCAGAATGGCACAAGGAAGAGCTTGTGGATCTCAGAATGGCACAAGGAAGAGCTTGTGGATCTCATGATCGCAGCAGCAGGAGGAGCTTATGGCCAAAATGTGTAATAAAAAGGAGGAGCTTGTAGACCTCAGGATGGCAGGAGGAGGAATTTGTGGAGTTTAGGATGTAGGAGGAGGAGGAGCTTGTTAGCTTGTTCATTTCTCTTCCTTCTGCTTCTTACTCTCTGTGTGTGTGTGTGTGTGTGTGTGTGTGTGTGTGTGTGTGTGTGTTTTGGCAGTAGGCCAAAATAGCAGAGAAAAGGAAAAGGGGTATAGGAAAAAGGGGTATAGTTAGTAAAGTCCTAGTACTATCAAAGGAAAGCAAGCAAGTGATTTTCTAAAGCTTTGATTATTCTGACCATCTCAGACTTTGTCTGGATCTCTTTGTGTCTGTGAATGTGACAGTATCACCAATGCTCTCTTGATATTTTTGTGCTTACTTCCAGTGGCTTTAGTTTTCTCATTTGCATTCTTGATTTCCTCCATGCACCACAATGACTTTTTTAACCCTAACCCTAACCCAAATGACATTTCTGACACAGTAGCTTTTACAAAATTGTCATGGAGTTCACGTTCCATACCACCCTCACTGACAGTGCTGTTTAGTCACTGTCTCAGTGAGTTAGTCACGCACAGTAGAAACATAAAACAGAACAGAGACATGGACATAAATGTTTTAAAACACCTTTTATACTACTGCAGAAATCCACTCTCAAGGCTTTCATCTGACTTTCATCTCTTCTTCTGACTTCCTTCAGAGCAGTATCTCACTATATAATTCAGTGTCTTTTGCAGTGTCCATTCTCACTTGCAATCACTGTTCTCTCCACAGCTCTCACAGCAACAGAAATTCAACATTCAACACTGTCCAGATTCATTCATGGAATTTTCATCGGGAAGCACACCTACAATTTTTTATTGTATAAAATTCATCCAAACCATGCTTGAAAATTTTTCTTAATTTTATTTCCCATCACAGGTTTAATATGAGGCTTGAATATGGCCTAAGGCATTAAATGTTCTTCAGCAGGAAAAATAATGATTCGGGTCTTACATCCATAATGTGCACACTCTTGTTTCCTGTTGAAAAAACATTCACTGTGCTTCAGTCAATTCCTTATGACTACACCACTGTTTTGGATTGTGAAGTATTTTCTCCGTAATAAAGATGCAAGCAGGCGAAAACTTGGAGAAGAGGAAAAGTTTTTATTAACGTTTCATGTGTAGAAAGAAGAGAAGAAAGTCAGAAAAGTATTGTGTCTTCAAGGTTCAGTCCTCAACTGCATACATACATATCAAAAAGCTCTTTCCCAAAACATCTTACCTAAGCTTCTAACCCAAGATAAAACTGTATCCTGGGCTCTGGTAACCACATTCCTGTGCACAGTATATGCCCAATGAGAAAATTTTCATTTACACATGCTCCAGTAAGTAAGAAAATTAAATTCCATACTGTATTGATATCAAAATATAAGCAGACCTATAATGAAAAACCATCATTATTCTTCAATATGTAGCATGCTGACATTCTTTTCCACAATATATTTTTTAACATCAATATAGGTAGTACAGTTACAATATAAATCAAATATAGCAAGTAGATTATATAGTGAAATAAAACTTCAGCTATGGTCCAGTTTGTCACTCTGCTTAGCCCTCATAGCTGTCTGTGTAATGGTTGACATAGATGAATGGGACACGCTGGCTGTCTCTAATATCTCGATGTCTTTACAGGTGAGACAAGACACCAGCTTCTGCCTTGAAGCACTTGGAGCGAAAAAGAATTCATGAGACACGCCAGCTAACACAGCACCCAACACCGGCCCAATCCAGTACACCTTACGTATGAAAGAAATTAATTGAGCTTGATTACTAATGTGTTAATGCATTTAGTTCTACTAAATGTATAGTGATAAATAAGAAGTTGACAAGTTATTTACACTGGCACATGGCACTGGTCTGTAAGCAATATAACATTACTCACCCAGTGGTGTTCCCAGTATCCAACTACAATTGCAGGTCCAAGGGACCTAGCAGGGTTCATGCTGCCTCCAGAAATTCTACCCTATGCACAAATAAATACATCTTCATACATACACATTGAGGGAATCAGGGATGTTATGGAGCAAATGTATTAACTTCTAAAAGGAAGGTTTCTAATTAGGTCATCCACAGCCATTCAATGCATTTGTTTTAACTTTGTGTTGACCTAATTGATTCATTCTATTATTGTTACAACTGTCAGTATTGTTAGGAAAGAAGGCTTTTGTTGTTGGTTGTGTAGCCTGCAAAGTGTAAACTATTGGAAACATTTGATTTTGAAAATACTGCATTAAAGCTAGTATTGCTGTTGTAAATATGAATACATACTCACCGCAGTAAAAATCCCTGCACTAAGGGAACAGCCAATGGCCAAGTTGCCAGGTTCACATTCCTCTCTCTTGCGCTGATCCTCCACTGAGAAGATGGTAAAGACTAACTGGAAGGTGACAAGTACCTCCATTCCCAGAGCCTGCCCTGCATTTCCTTCCATTGGTACCTATGATGTGCCAAAGTGAGTGTTTCAAATGAAAAACAGCCTTTTTCCTTTGGAAAGTTACTTCAAAATCCAAGCCTGTTGACACATTTCTAACATTTTTTCAACAGCTTTAACAAATTTAGTAATGAACCATAATGACATTACATTATGAAAAAAATCTTCCAAGTGTTTTTGTATGCTATAAGCTTTTACTCCAGTCCTCAAAACTAAAGTTCTAATTCAACTTCTAATATACACAATCCAGGGGTCTTTGCCAGAAAGATAGATTTGTGAACTAACCAGATAATGTAACGAAGTATGTCAGATTTTAAGTCACTTATATAAGTGTCAGATGTAATTCCTATGATAGGTTATGATTTGAAACTACAGGTCAAGTAGATTTAAAGCTAACAATGCCCACAGCATTTATCAAACTCAGAATTTAACCATATGCTTAATAGACATTTGAAATTAAAATACTACTAATAGAGGCTCTATGACTTTCACATTACTTGTCACACTTTTTCTCTGTACACACATTAACTCCAGAATTACTGGCACTCCAAGAGAATTGACAAAAAATGTTTGATATCAACAGTGATCAAAGCCCTTGTTCATCAGAGGTATATACACTACTGTTAAAAAAAATTTAAATCACTCAGAAATTGCCTTATTATAGCCTATAATAAAATAATATAAACAGGGTTAAAGCTAAAAGCTAATTTGTTTTAGTCATAATTCAAATATCAGAAGAAAACAAATTCTATTCACAACTTTCAGCCTACAATTTAGTACAAGTATCTTGTGTGTAGAATATCAATATTATTATTTTTATTGCTATTTATACTATTCTAGTTGCTATACATAAAACTTTATTATATTGATACTAAATTTGATTTGCTGCAACTTACATTTTATGGCATAAATATGAAACTTGCCTCCCTGGAATTTGCTTTGCTACCCTAATGAATATAGGATAATGACTCAGATTTACTATTTAAACTCTTAAATCAGCTACATTTCCACTAACAACAAAAATCCCAAATTCTAAAAAAAATTTAAATAGTAACATTTCATCAAAACTCTCAAGAATGTATAAAATCCTGAGCCAGGCTATCCATGACTGGGTTAGCTACTTTAACTCGAGACAAACTGTGTAATCCAAGGATTACAGAGTGAAATGGTTATTTTGGCTCTGGTCTTAAGTCAGTAGGAGCTTTTGGTTTATATCATAAAAAACCTTTAAACCCATTACCTTGTTGACATAGATCTTAGCTTTGGATTTTAAGGGTAGGACCAAGTAGAGAATCCCAGCTCCTACAGTGGCTCCTAAACACTGGGCGAACACATAGACTATGGCCTTTAAAGCATCCAGTTTCCGTGTAGCTAATAAGGCCAAAGTTAAAGCAGGGTTCACCTAAAGCCATAATGAAAGAATTAGTAAAAAGGGGCTAAGCACTCTTACTTAGTGTCACTCATGCAAACACTACTGCCATATATATATAGATCAATTTACATTTCTCACCTGAGCCCCACTGATCTTTCTAAAGCAGTGTCCGAGGCCAACCGCTGCCATACCTGCTGCCAGTGCTGGGTACAAAGGTCCAGAAGAGACAACCTCATGTCCTGACAGTGAAGAGCCCAATACAACTGATACAAAGACCAGAGAGCCTATCATCTCAGCAAGTATGCTCCGCCAAAACTTAGGGTTTCTCACCTCCTAATTCATCATTTGGGTGTCAGAGAGAATAAAGTAAAGAGTGGGGTTAGTGAAGGGGCAAGACAACACTGATAAATAGGAAAATGATATGGAAGTAATAACAATAATAATAATATATTTTAGATATTAAATAATAAATAGTTTTACAAGAAGATCTAATGAAATTAACTGTAGTTCTGTAAACTGGAAGGATTGCTGAAAACAGTGTTTTAACATTTTTATGAATTATATGTTTTTGCATTAGGGACTTCAAAGCCTGATGGTGGGTAGACAGTGTGAAAAAAAGTGGGGTCATATAGCCTGATTTTCTTCCTTTAAAGAAACTGTAATCTTCTGCCTAATTGGAGTACTGACAGGGAAATCATATAACTCTATATGCAACAGAATTTGTATTACTTCAATCCCGATTAAGCATGTATGAATTGAGTTTTTCTAAATTGTTGATTTGGCTGCTCTAATGTGAGTATATACTTGGCAGCATGCAAGAGTGCCGTAGCTACTCCAGGTCTAACTAAAGTGGTCCTAAGTGTTGTTTCTCATCTGTGTTCTTGTAGTAGTAAACACCTGAAATTTCATATATGATTTTCTTAGAAACAATTCATCAAGTATATGAGCAGATCAGAAGTAATGTATGTAACATTCTATTGTCAAGTGTAATGTATTCCAAATAAAAACTAAAAATGATGGTGGGTATCGAACAAAATGCACATGCTTCAGTGCTGACATGCGAGATCATACGAGTCTAAATATTACAAAGCAATACCTTTCCAACTGAAAAGTAAGATTTTTAAATTGCATAATGAATTAAAAAGCTAGTTAATTTTTTTTTTTAAATAAATACAATGTGCATTGAAAAAAATCTTTTCAATGGGTTTATTTAT
>JAQMYM010000012.1:332127-342127 GCA_030014255.1 Parauchenoglanis ngamensis | reverse complement strand
CTTTGCATTAGCACCCAATCACAATAAACACAAACAACAAATACTCAAAAGCTGACACAAACAAACGGACGGACAGCTCATTGGGTTGAATTCTGTTTTACTAATTTATCTATTACGGTCGTGACTCATCCTTTCAGAACGAGCAGAAAGAGATAATGAGGGAGTGGAAGACAAATTTGAGTGTGGTTGAGAAAGAGAGGGGGAGAGTTTCCTGACTCAAATTCCTTGGGTTTAATTAATGGAATAACGGCACTCACACGTCTTCTGAGGTGTCAGCAACACGTATATTTCTGTAAGCTCTCCCCATATGCAGAGAGAGAACATGAGCGAAAGATAAAACAAGAGCGGGAGGGAGAGGGAGGTAATGCTCTCTTTTGTGAAATGAGAATTTATTAACCGCTAACACAATATTAAACCGGATTACATTTTTGCATCCATCACTATATATAAATAAAGTCATAGGCACTCAGGTTTTTAAGTACAAATTTTGTTATAGATATTTATTTTCAAAATATTACTTTAAGTTATTTGTATTTGAACAATGTTTGTATGTCACTGAAGTGCAGTATATTATGTTCGAGACCACTTTTCACATAAAAAACTAATGAAGCCTCCTGGATTTTGCTGCAAAAATAAGAAGCGAGTGCAACTCGAAGTCTCCAGAAGAGCTGTGGCAGATCCTCCAAGATGCTCAGTAACACTTACAGCTCATTTCCTTATAAAGCTGCACGCACTGTACCTGGGACTGCCGTTTAAGGGAAAAGCAAAGAGTCGTCACACTGAATAATATTGTCTATGTTTACTTTGTTTTCTGCATGGCGAAGTACTTTTCTTTTAAGTAGAAACTTTTCGTTTCGTTATGTTTGAAGTCATCTTTATTTTACAGCATTTCTTTGCACAGTACTGTATTGGCACTATACTGTATATACAAATCAATTTTTTTCAATAAAAAGAAAGTTTTAGCGTGGAGATATACTGACATTTTAAAACACCTTTGCTTGGGCTAGTTTATTAGGAATAATGAAAACAAACCCCTAAAATTAGTTATCAGTGTTTCATCCTGAAGAAGTTTTCATTGTTGTAGAAAGAAGTTTGCTTGCTGCTCTTTATAGCCCAGCTAACTTTCACCCGCATTAATTAAGAAGAAGGAAGAAACCTCGTGCACTTCATTATCGAGTGCACATCAGCTTTCAGAAGACACTTTGTCAAAAAGGCTCAAAATTAGGCTCCTCATTTTGGGCTCATTTGGGTGGGGTTTTTTTTGAAGCTCTGTTCTGAGAAGTGAGTGTGATTCCGCTGGGATGGTGTGAACCTCCTGCTGAACCAGTCTAACTGTGGTATTTAGTCAGATTTTAATAGCAGTCTCAGGTCTGACAGCAGTCTGATTATTAGAAGTTAGCCTCACACTTTAATTGGAGGTCTTTAGTCAATGTGAGCTCAGTACAGTTAAGGTCTTTATTTTGATGCCAGTGTGCTTAATGCTAATGTGATTGCAATTTGAAGTCTGATACCTTCTCCTCAGAATTAAACAAATATATTCAAATTCATGTTTTAAAATAATTATCATGCACCTGTCATCAGTGATGTAATTCTGATTAACCCCAAATTAAGGTCTGCTCTTTCTGGAAGATGTCAAGGATTTTCTTAAGAACTTGTTGGTTTCATCAGACTGCTGAGGCCATTGTACACAAAGAGCTTGCAAACCTGTACAGGATCTGACGGTGGAAAGGTATCAACAGGTGGAGAAAATGGAGCACCGCAGTGACATCACCAAGGAACAAGACATAACTCAAAAACTGACCCAAGGACAAGAAGAAAACTTGTACCAACATTAAAGGAGCTGCAGGAACATCTGACAAGTACTGTAATGCCACAGAAATCTCTATAATAATATCAGTGTTACACAAAAGATGCCCACAATTGTGAAATAGGCCACATTTTTATCACTTTTATTTGCACCCATGTTTAGTATTACACTACCATCTTGTAATATTTTACACCACATTAGTTGACAATTTAGAAAAGATAACAAACGTTAATGTTAATTCTTGAAAATAAAAATCACACAATATATTTTTGTAGTATTCAAATGAATCTGAGAGTTGTGATGATGACAGTGCTGGAAAACCTGTCGGAAGACTGAGCATATTTATGTTTAATTGACAGGCGCTAACAAAAAAAGAACCTCAAATTAGCAAAGAGATGATGCTTTGTATGTAAAATAAATGATAGGCATAAAGATGGTGAGAGAAAGAGAAACAATGACTGATAGAAAAAAACATGCCGACATTAAGAAAAGAGATAAGAAAGAAAGAAAGAAAGACTGAAGATGAATTTAGACGTGTGTGTGTGTGTTCACAGATCGAAGGGAATCAGAGGTGAGAAGGCCAGGTCAGGTTTCAGCTTGACTGTGCATACGTGTGTCTGTGTGTCTCGTTTGGAGAATCTCATTCTCAGCTCCACATCGGTGGGGAAGAAATCGAACCTGTCAGGGCCCTCGAGCAGAACAGAGAGGTGTGGAAGAATCTTTGGCTCAGGAAGGATGGTTCCAGACACACTCATTCAAACACACACACACACACACACACATATATCTATGTATATAAAATATATATATACAGTATATACTTTTTTTTATTATATAAAATATATCACCTCCCTAATTGGGGGGTGGTATGTGTATAGGTCTTCCTCAATCTTGGGTCCTCTACCAGAGGCCTGGGAGTTTGAGGGTTCTAGTTCCTAGAACTGCAGATTTCTGGAGAAAAAGCCTCAGTTGGGATCTGTTGGAGCCGCTCTCCAAATTTGGCAGTCACAGCCCCTAATGTTCCTATTATTATTTGGATCCCTTCCTGTATTCCTGGTTTTTACCTTCTACATCTGTTCCAGTTGTTCCTTCAGGCCTTGGTTCCTCTCGATCTTCTCATGCTCCTTCTTCCTGATGTTGCTGTCAGCTGGGATTCAGCCACATCGATCACTACTGCTGTTTTCTGCTCCTTATCAACCACCACTATGTCTGGTTGGTTGGCCAGCAGTTGCTTATCTGTCTGGAACTGGAAATCCCACAGGATCTTAGCCCTGTTGTTCTCAACCACTTTCGGTGGTGTCTCCCATTGGCACTTGGGCGTTTCTAGCCCATACTTGGTGCAGACGTTTCTGTACAGTATCCCCGCCACTTGGTGCTTGGGGTCTTGTGCTGCCATGATCTCTGTGTTGTCCTCCAGGCTTGCTTTTTCTAACCACTGATAGGATTTCTTGATGTCAGCCACTTTGTCTATCTGTCAGTGGTACAGTCCATGGAGGCACTTGGTCTTCCATGATGCTTTTCCGTCTTCCTCACAATTCTCAACCTACTAAGTGGGTTTGAGTTAGCTAACATTAATGTTAACTATGTTCAAGTTGTCAAAACACACTCTGGTAATGTCAGGTAATGTTAGTCTCTCTGTCTAACATTGATGTGAGTCCTGTCTCTGTCCTTTAATATTAGAAATTTCTCATTATTAACTGTAACATAAATTAGTTTGTCATCTCATTTAAGTACAAAGCCACGCAAAAAAAAATTTAAACCGTCATCACAATACATAACATTACTAAGTTTTTTTTAATAACATTAGGGTACGAATACAACAGATTTTATACACAAAGACAAGACATAATAACTGATTAGTTACCAAGCCTAATATTCCATAATTTTAAATATCATTCATCATCTTATCAGGAGAACTCTGGAAAAAATAGGGAACAGGCGTGTAAGGAAGGAATGGCAGATGAAGGAGTGACAGTCGGGGAAGTGAGGTGAGGTGTTAAATAGATTAGTGATAAATAATGATAAAGTCTGTGAAAGTTTATTCATTTGATCAAGCATTATGCACATTCAGAAGGTCTCAAAATTAAAAAACATAAATGATCACCTACCAAGTCCAATATTACTTTGTTTAAAATATCATATGAATTTACCTATATTATAACCAAGACAGATAATTTCATTTCCATGTTGTCTGGCAACAGGGGTCAGTACCATGTACCATGCAGTACCATTTTAGGTTGCAAATTGGCCTTTTAATGGACTTGCCTAATAATAAACAGAAAGACAGATATTAATGCATTTTGTTTCATTATTTACTGTTTACTATGATTCCACACATTTTGTTCAACTACACGTACAGTGTGTTACTGCCATGGTTACTGTGGAATCGGCCTATAGCTAGCTAATATTTTAGGGCACAGGGTGGGCTTTGTTTCATAGTAACAAATGTGTCCTCCCAATGTCAAACTCACACCTACTCCCTTGGAAGTCTATAATAACTCAAATAAGCACTCTTTTCAACTGGGGTGAGCAGAAAAGAATATCAAAACATACATCAAACCTTGATGTGGTTGGACTACAACAGCAGAAGACCACATTCTGGTTCCACTCCTGTCAGATAAGAGCAAGAATCTGAGGCTATTGTGGGTACAGACTGGTACAGACTGGGTGGGTACAGACTGACCCAAATTGGACAATTGAAGACTAGGGCCCTCATTTATCAATAGTGAGAATGTTCAGATGTGTGCATAACGGGTGCATATGAGTATTCCTATGAAAATGTGTAATTTATACAAGTGTAAATTGTACTTAGGAATGTGTGTAAATATAAGCAAAGCATCTGGTGGCAGAACAGGGGAATTGCAAATGAAAGCATTGCGAGTGTCACATCATTCATTAAACAATCTCAACATAATTATTAATAATTAACGGAATTAATAATTACTCAGTAATATTGTCAAGTTAGAAACAGATACATAACCTAATTGGTGTCAAAATCTACCATAGTCATCTGTGACAGGTGTTTGAAAATGTAACATTGCTCAACTTGCATTACTGGAAGATTTAGTAAACCATGGGCTTTTCAGTGTGCTGTGCTGATCTGTTTGCTGAGAGCACAGAGTGGCTGTTGAGTGGGTACCGCTTCCCAAAACTGATCCTGACAGATTTATGCCATGAGACCTGTGTTGGAGTGAGAAACTAAATGCACGCAAGCCATTTCGTAACTCTAACCCTAGTATCGTTACTTCGCTCTCTTTGCCATGAATCCAGTGAGGAAAATAAACAATATTCACATGGATTTAGAGGTATGTTTTGTTACTATATATGTTTAATTGGGGGGGGCGTCTGAATGCAATTGACCTCAAATGTGCATGAGCATGGTGGTTTAGAACATGTGGGATTTATCAACACTGATTACATACTGGTGTGAGTAAGACCGGCATGCGCACATTTGATAAATACAGATTGGGTTTATACACATTCTAAATTTTATTTGTGAGACAGAATTTAGAACCTTTTCTACGAAATGTTGATAAATGAGTGCCCAGTGATTTATCCTTCCATCATTTCCCCTTTGGTTAACCCCTCTACCCTGGTAAGCCCCAGCCCTGGTCCTGGCTTACTTTCTTGTGACCAGTGGTGTGCTAGAGGCTCAGCGCAATATCCTATGTGCAGTGGTTTATCCATGTTTTAGTGGTGTCTTAATGTTATCTGGATCAGAGTGATATTTTACCTTGTATTGTTAATAAACATTATACATTTTTTGGACTCACATTCCTGGTCTTCCTGTGTTTTTGATCCTGGTTGACCTTTTTGGGTCCTAGTAGTTGAACAAACTATTTCCTTGGGGCAAAATTTCCCTTCGTTGCGTAGTTGACACCATAACCTTTATCCACACTGCTTCTGCCACAATCTGGTGTAGTCAGATGGATTACTAAACACGGAGATGTGCATAACAATTTTTTGGTGTTTTCTGTTGCAGTTGTGGAGACAAGACAGCCACATTTGTTCCAGGGATTAAACCAACCCTGTTTAAAAAAAAAACCTAAAAAACCCCCCCATTGGAGTTAGGATATAGCTACTCTCTTTCATTAGTTTGTCACCTACAGTATAGTGTATAGGGTAGTTCTTTCCTATACTTTCTTGGTGCTTTATCATTCATCCCTAATGCCTTGGGGATAGATGTTATTATTTAATGTCAATGGGAAGGTTGGGGCATGTAATGGGCTCTGCATGGATGTCTCATTGTGAGCAGTGTTTTGAGGGTCCATGGTGTCTTTGGTAATCGAGAGCTACTTTTGTGGCATCTTGTGGCCTACAATAAGGTACATATGATAATTCCTGCCTAGACCCTCTTGGTGCTTTATCTTCTGGAACTGGTGCCTTGGGCTGTGTGCTCAGTCCATTACTGTTCACTCTACTGATTCACGACTGTGCAGCAATGCACAGCACAAACCACATCATCAAGTTCACCGATGACACAACTGTGGTGGGTCTCATCAGCAAGAACGACGAGACATACAGAGAGGAGGTGCAAAGTCAACAACCTGTCTCTAAATGTGGACAAAACAAAAGAAATGATTATTGACTTCAGGAGACCACGAAGTGTCCACTCTCCAATGAACATTGACAGATCCTCTGTGGAGATCATTAAGAGCACTTTTTCCTTGGTGTTCACCAGGTGGAGAACGTCTCCTGGTTACCCGTATATGGTTGAAATGACAATAAAATCCACTTTACTTGACTCAGAACTATATCTATGCTAGGGATTGCTTCCTGAAGGTATGTCCTCTACCACTTTCCACCTGTTCTGCAGAACCTGGCTTTCAGGTTGGTGGCTTAGTCTACAATTTCGCATGGCTGGTTGAGTTGCTGCATCTCTCCATGATTTATTTTCAATTTTAAATTATGCCCTGTTACTGTTTTCCTCCACTGTATGCTATGGTAAGTTATGTTATTTGCTAACATAACTTTCTCTTTTAGTCTTTGGGTTGTTAGTAGTGAGTGAACCTGGGCCATTTGCAGCTCTCACTGTACTTCTGCTTCCCAGCATTTGCATGCCTGTTTGTGTATGACAGTGGAAAGCCTTTGCCAAGTTCCATGCCCCAGTGGTGGTGCTGTTTTGTATCATCTTTTGTTTTGTCTTTCCTCAAGTGTTTTGTCTTTATATTGTGTTCTTTTTATTGTTTGCTTTTTCTTTTAGAGGCCTGTGTCCTATTGTTTGATACAATCATTATGATTATTACTTGGGCCTGCATTTCCAGTGGGTGATGATTCCCTGTTAGGCATGTACAGTGTATGCTTGTGTGTGTTTGCATTTGTTGGTGCATTGAATGTATATATATATATTTTAAGTTGCAGTTAACCATTGCATGTGTCATCAGTTGGCCTGGTAAATCACACTGTGTGGGTTGGCCAGAAGACAGTGCTTGTGTTCATTTATGCCTAAAAAGACAAGTGTCCTCTGTACTAAACATTGACATTTGTATTAAACCAGTAATTTGGCTAATTATTAGCATGGGCACTTGTCGTCCCCTCCCCACCAGGTGGTTAAGCTACCTGGTTCTTTTTCTCTTTCTTCAGGAGCTCTTGGGCCAAAGCAGGCAGCAGGCTGATCCCCTGCCAAGCGCGGTAAGCCCAAGCCCTGCCCCTGTCTTACTTTTTTGTAACCAGAAGTATGCTGCTTGTCCTGCAGGGCTCAGTGCAATATCCTTCAACTGGATCAGAATGATATTATACCTTTTCATTTTTTTTTTATTTAAATTTTTTTGGACTTATGTACCTGGTGTGCCTTTGTTTTCAAGCCTTTATGACCTTTGTGGGTCCTAACCATCCGATTATTTCCTAGGGGTGAAATTCTCCTTGGTTGCATAGTCGACACCACAACCTTTATCAGCTATGCTCTATATATCACAAATCTCTGATCTATTCCCATCATCATCACCATCATCATCTATCTATCTCTCACTCTCTCACACACACACACACACACACACACACACACACACACACACACACACACACACAACATCAGTAGCAGTGGAAAATGTAATATCAGTGACCTGGTATGGGTCCCAGCATGCTCTATATTACTGCAGAGTGCAGGGAAGCTGGCTGACACACACTGACACACACACACACACACATGCACACACACACACACACACACACACACACCAGTAAGGAACCTCCTGTGGTCCTGGCAGAGAGATGCATAACAAAGTTAAAGTGCTGCCTACCTCTCTCACCTCCAGCACATCACTGTGCCAAGCAGATAACAAACAAACAAACAAATAAATAAATAAAAAACTGGCAGTGTGTGCCAACATGCTGTCCTATAGCATCCTGGGGCTCCAGATGACATCAGACACACACACACACACACACACACACAGGATCCCATATTATTGTACCCAAAAGAGTAAGTTTTATCTTTGTAGTATTTTAATTGTTCACCATGATGGTGGTGAGTCAAGGACAGCTTTTATCATCTCCTCTGACCTTTGCGAATAGCATATCACACCTTATGGGTTTATTAATCCTCCGTCAGTGTTACAGGCAAGTGTCACTAAGCTTCTGCAACTAGGTTCTCTTAGGGTGAAAAATGCAGACCGAAGAAGAAAAGAGCATTTTTTTTCAGCTAAATATAATGCAAACATAAAACCAAGAGACAATTTACAAATGGAAAAAATATGATTTTGAATGAGAAGATTTGTTGTACTGGTTTAATTTAGCAAAATGGCTTCCACTCTTATTATTCAGCCGTACATAGAATAACAGCTATAGCACAGATTATTTGTTAGATTTACTTTTCATAACATGCTCTGACAAGTAATCCTTAAAGGAAGCATGTGTAATTTGTCATTGTAAAAGGTGAACACTACTTTTTAATGCTTTACCATGGTTTTGTGGTGGAGCTTCACATTGCCACTTATGACTTGCATCACAGAAACAGGACAGATAAAGATTGCAAATAGACCAGGCATCTATATCTGTCTAGCTTGTGTGAACCTGTGCTCACTGGAGTGGACACTGATGTGGACTTCTGCTGTTGTAGACCAAGCTACATCAAGGTTAGATGTGTTGTGTTCTGGGATGCTTTTCTGCTCACAAGGTTGTAAAAAGTGGTGATTTGGGTTACTATAGACTTCCTGTGTAATCATTCTCCTCTGACCGCTCTCATCAACAAGGAGTTTCAGCCTGAAGAACTGTTGCTCACTGGATGGAGACTGTTGTGTGTAAAACAAATCCCAGGTGATCAGTGGTTTCTGAAATACTCAAACTAGCACCAACACCCATGCCATGGTCAAAGTCATTGAGCTCGCATTTTTCTGACATTCTGCTGTTTGATGTGAACATTAACTGAAGTTTTTGAGCTGCACAATTTCATGCATTGTGCTGCTGGTGGTTGGCTGAGTGGATTACTGCAGGAATGAGCAGGTGTAGATGCGTTCCTAATAAAATGGCCAGTGAGTGTAAATGCAGTATATCTTACATTTTATTTCACTCTACATGCTAATTGCCTTCTAAAGCTAGTTCATTACACCCACACACACACCCACACCCACACACACACCCATACCCTCTTGTGTGTTGGTCAGAGGTAATAATGATGGACCAGATGGGTTTTTTAAAGAAGCAGCAGGAGATTCCTACAGGAGACACACACACACACACACACACACACACACACACACACACACACACACACACAGAAATAGAGAGAAAATAGGCTCCACCTTTTGTGAGTCAGTACAGACGCATGCCACCTTTATGAAAAGACTCTTTAGAAGTGTGTGTGTGTGTGTGTGTGTGTGTGTGTGTGTGTGTGTATTCAACTACCTTCATCCCTGTAATTCTGTAATATTATTGTCTTTGTTCTACATTGTTCTTTGATTGTGTCTTCAATTTATCCTGTGTCTCCTGTTCCCTTGTTTGCAAACACGCGCGCACACACACACACACACACACACACACACACACACACACACACACACACACACACACACACACACTCACACACACACACACACACACACACACACACACACACAGAGAGAGAGAGATTTATCACCCACTTGGGCAACCAAGCAGAATCAACAGAATCAATATGGACAGATACTGAATCCTTTCACATTGTTCCTTTAGCTGTTATTTATTCTATCCATTCATGCAACTGTTTGTCCATCCATC
>JAQMYM010000012.1:298186-317217 GCA_030014255.1 Parauchenoglanis ngamensis | reverse complement strand
GAAGCCTAAATTGTTTTTTGTACTGACTCAGTGATGCAAAATTCATAGAATAAATATCCATAACAAAACTTGTACTAAAATAAAGGGGTTGTCTAAGACTTTTGCACAGTACTGTACCTAATGCACATAATGATCTGCAGAATGTGCCTGTCCCTCGACTGAACATTAATTGAACCTTAAACTCAACCTTCCCAGAATCCTCTGCACCAAGTCGCCATTTCCAATTACATCAATATATATTGATATCCTAGGCCATAGACCTTAAATATGACATGTAAAGTGCATTTATCTATATTTTAAATTCTTTTGACCGATCCATTCCGTTCTCCTGTGGTTATTCTGTATGTGACAAACCTGTAGACTGGAAGCCTGCACACTGGCGTACCTTGTTTTTGGGGTCGATGAGGCTGACTCCTTGTTTGCTGATGGAGATGGTGATGACGCTGGGATAACTGCGGTCAGACGTTTGCTGTGAAAGAGAAAGAAAAACATCCTTATTAATGCAACACAATGCAAATCACCATTGATTCTTATTCCCCAAAAGACCAGAATTTACTGGGTGCTGATTTAAATATACTAATTTATATATATAATAAACTCGTGTAAATAAAGGCGTGGCCTCTGCGTCTGTCAGTCTGAGTAAATAAAGGCGTGGCCTCCCACTCCACATTTAAAACTTTACTATTATTGTTAATAAACTCAGTTTGCAGCATTCTTTGTGTTTACCTTCACTTCAAAGAAAGCACAGCCGAAGGTGGGCCAGGAAGAGATGGTCTTCAGAAAGCGCACTTTAGCCTCTTCCACTGTGATTCCTGCCTGCTTATTGTACACACTGATGATGTGCTGTAACACATATTACACACACACACACACACACACACGCGTGCGCAAACATGCGCACACACACGGCTGTTTTAAATTTGGATAGAGAGACATCCAGAAGGACAAAGAGACATACAGAGAAATAAAATGTTTGGACTCTGAGCATCTTTCTGACTGACGCACACAGTAGTGAATTGACACATATGTGTGTGTGTGTGTGTGTGTGTGGTGTATAGTGTACAGCATAGTGGACCTTTTTCCAGTCCTCAGTGGACATGCTCTTTTGCTGATCAGCAGGTACGAGCTCCTTCATCATTTTGGGGATCATGACGAACTGGGATCGGTCTGCGTCCACTCGCACCCTGAACAGCAGAGCAGCCAGAGAGATCAGATCCTCCTTCTCTATGCTGTGATAACCACGCAGATACTTCGGCAACTCCTGAACACACACAACACGCCGGCACAACGTTCAGAGCTCAAGCACAGCCAGGTCACACGGCCATCCTGGGGTTTTAAAAATGCTTCCTAACATATATTCAGAGAGACATGAAAAATAAAACACGTATAATTAGAGACGCCACTGATCCGGTACTCGGGTCCGGCATGGGGCCGATACCAGCGAAAAACTGATGAGCTGAAATCGGAGGGAAAAAATGGATCTGGTCCTGCTGAAGATGAAAAACTGGATTTGGAAAAGATTTAGTTTAATATGTTTACATGTAAGTAACTTCACATGGATTTTTGTGTGAATGCAGCGGTTTAGCTTTGCATTGTGACCCAAATGAGGATGGGATCCCTTCTGAGTCTGGTTCCTCTCAAGGTTTCTTCCTTTTGCCATCTCAGGGAGTTTTTCCTTGCCACCGTCGCCACAGGCGGCTCATTAGGGATATATATATTGATAAATGTGTAGATTCATAAGTTTATATTCAGAATTTATACACTTTTTTGACGCTGCTTTGTGACATTGTCTGTTGTTAAAAGCACTATACAAATAAAATTGAATTGAATTGAATTAAAAACCTTTTGAAAAAGGTCGATAGGAGGCTCATAGGAGGCAGTGTGTTCTCCTCTTTGGGACCAGACTATGTGGCCTGTGCTTGTGCACACATTGATAAACTGGGCAATCTTTATTCATTAGGAGAATCCTTTCTGACCACAAAAGTAATGTGAACATTTAAGCATGAATCCTTTGCATTCTACAGGATCATCAACATTTGAGTGAGGTAGCAGATAGGAAGGTTGCTACCAGAGGAGCTAGTGTAGCTGGTGCAGTGGCTCAGCGCTGTGCTAGCTGTGCACTGACATGGCTATCTGCTGCTGTTGCTCTGCAGTGAGGTGGCCCTGCGCTGCTAACACCTGATGCCACTCTGGGCTACCTGCTGCATCCACTGGATGGTGAAGTATTCTGTCATGTGGCAGATACAGCTGCAGATGCAGGTACATAATGATTTATTAGAAAGCTGGCAGACAACTCCAAAATGTTAAGCAGAAACCAAGCTCAGATTAAAGGCTATGGTCAGGCAATATACAAACAGCATAAAATGGGGTGGCCAACAGAGCAACATGAGAAATCTAAAAAGCTGAACACAAAAAACAAAAACTAACCTTATAGTAAACACTAAAATATGGACTAGCATTACACCAAACAATAAAACTGCACATTCCCATGTTAAGTGTAATTAACAAATAACTTGCATGTGATTGGCAAACACCCGATGTGAAGCGAGTGTACGATTCCCCCGAGTCTCTCTCTCTCAATGATTTCTTGTTATTCATGACTCCCCGCCTCATCAGGGCCTCTGTCTTTCACTAGCTGAAAAGCAGAGGAGTGACTCTCCTCCGCCTCCTAAATCTGTCCATCATTAATTTTCCACCTCCGCCCCCCCGTTCTCTTCATCCCTCTTTCAGATGAGAAATGAGGCGGAAAACCAGAGTGAACGACAAAAACTGGAGCTGAATGGAGGATCTGAATACAACAAGGCGTCTGCTGCCGCACTCTATTCTCTCATCGCTCACTCTCTCTCTATCTTCTCCTTCAGGTCTTTAACTCTCTCTCCCTCTCTCTCTCTCTCTCGGTCCCACTTTCTCTGTCTTTCCCTCTCTCTTTCTCTCTCTCTCTTTCTCTCTCTCTCTCTCTCTCTCACTCACACACACACACACACACACACATATACCCTGAGGGTGTACTAATTAATAAGGCTTGGATGAAGGGATTAAGCAGCAGCGTTAAGACATATTTAACCTCCAGCACTCGCTCTGTTTCAATAAGTATTAAAGCAGCCTTTAAGAAAAGCAGAGCACTCAATTAAGGAGGACAAAAGAGAGGGAGAGAGAAAGAGAGAAACAGAGAGAGAGAGAGGGAGAGAGAGAGGTAGTGATGAAGGGAGTGGCAGGGGGCTGAAAGCATCTGCCCAGATAGTGAGAGAACAGAACGAGAGAAATGATGTTGTGTAGCCTTGAGCGATGACATCAGCATTCATTGGAGTTCAGGGTACCAGCTGTGTGTGTGTGTGTGTGTGTGTGTGTGTGTGTGTGTGTGTGTGTGTGTGTTAAAAGAGATGTTAGATATTTTTAAGGAAAATTTATTTTCTCATTTTTTTGCTCTTCAAAATTTCTTAATTTTTTTTATTCTTTCAAAGTTTCACACACACACACACACGCACACACACTTGTGTCATCACACACACAATTTCTTTTATTTTTTCTATATATTCCTTACAGTTTTCTTGTTCTTCATTTCTGTTTTTTATTTTTTCTCTATTGTTTTTTTTTTTTGTATGATTTTCATTTTGGTATGTCATATTTCTTTTAGTTCATCTTTTTCTGTTCAGTTCAGTTTCATTTTTTCTGTTAATTTCCTCTTTTCCTCCAAATTAGCCCTTTAATTCAATTTCTTTCTTTCTTTCTCCCTTTCTTTCTTTTCTATGTTAATTTCTTTTCAGGTTTATTTGTATTATTATTTTGTTGCAGTTTATTTCTCACTTATTTTCTTCTACACGTTCATTGAAGTCTTTTGTTTTTCTTCATTTCTGTTTCTTTTTTCACTTTAGATTTTTTTTATCAATTTCTTTCTTTTTTCTTTTTCACGCACACACATGAACGCACGCATGCACGCACACACACACATGATTTTTTAAGCACTGCTCTTTTTTGCCCTTTGGACCTTTCTGGAACCTCAAATAGGTCAAACAGAGGTCATTAGCAGCTTCATCATCATCTTCATCATCAGTGACATTAACATTTAGTGTGATGGGATCATGAATGATTAGCCTCTTGTTAGCATTGGCATTTGCATGTGTGTTGATTGACATTGAGGTTGACATGCACGCTGTACACTGTGTGATTAATCTGCAGCACATCGTCTGTCCTCCTTCATCAGATACAATAATCAGAATGACACTTTTTCCTTCACTTAATACCAGGAAACATCTGGACTGAGGACACTGCTCCTTGTCACAGGTACTCCCAGCTAACAAGATATTAGCCATACAATGTAGCTGTTTAGGACTAAAATGTTGAATATTGAAAACAAATATGAATAAACATGGAAGACCTGTGAACCGTTTATTCACATATAAATGTTATAAGAAAATTGTATGTCACATGACTGGTTATAATAAATATTCCTAAATACACTCACAACATGTACAAACAATTCATGCAGAAACAAACAAACAAACAAAAAAAACCAACATGATTTTTATAATGATAATATATAGCAAGAAAAAATAATTAGAAACAAACTATAAAAACATAGAATTGTATATATAGTATGCACAGCTTTCTAACAATATTATAGACTCACAAAATTATATGATAAATAATATAAAATAAATCACACACACATATATAACAAATAAATGAATACATTTATTTAAAAGCATAAATAGAAATATATCAATATATGTATTTTATAATAACTACTGTAATATATATTCATAAAAATAAACAAATGTGTATTCAGGGGCATTATTATTATTATTATTATTATTATTATTATGCATGTCATTAATAATGTTATTAATCATGTGAAATTTCTTGTTTCAATTAAAATAAATAACGCAACAAGCAAAAATCATTTTATAAATGATTAAAGTGTTGCAGTGTGTGATGATAGCAGTTATATCATGAAATTAATCTCTGTGCTGTTACACTCAAAAATAAATAAAAATCTTTATAAAAATATATTACAGTGTGTATTACTTATCACACCCAGCCCACAAACACAATATGCACAATAAATAAATAAATTAATTAATTAATTAATAAATAAATTCACAGAGGGAATTCTATTTTGTAAGTTGTTGATTTGGCGTGTTGAGGTGTAAAGCCAGAAACCCCCCCGCTGAACACTGTTGCTATTGTTCACTTCAGCAGAGCAAGCTGTCGCTCTTTCTCCCTCTGTCTTTCTCTCTGTGTCTGTCTCTCTGTCCTTTCTTTCTCCAACAAAATAAAAGGAGTGGGCGGGACCCAGCAGGTCGCCAGTGCTGCTGTTAGCAAGGCGCGTGTCGTCACACTAAAATTAGCTGCGTTTGTGAACAAGGAAAAATAAATATATAATTAAAAAACTAAACTGTATGTGTGTGTGTGTGCTGGGTCAAAGTGAGTCATTGTAGAATAATATTCACCATTATTTTATTTAAACTTCATGTCAAAGTTCTCTTTCACTTAGAGAACCTCAAACACATTAAATTTTTATCCAGGTTGCTGGACTAGTGATGCCTAGTATCATTACATCCAACTGCAATGCCTCCTCCTAGAAGTAAGTTGTTCAATTACATAGTAACTCTGAATGGCCTTGGTGTGATTATTGACTCCAATCTCTCATTTGAAGCTCGTGTAGATAATATTACTAGAACAGCCTCAATTATATTCATATAAAAAATATGAAGTCAATGATTGACACAGAAAAACTAGTTCATGCTTTCGTTACCTCTAGATTACATTGTAATGCCTTACTGTCTGGATGTTCCAGTAGTAGCATAAACAAGCTCCAGTTAGTCCAGAATGCAGTAGCGAAAGTCCTTACAAAAGCAAGAACATATCACCCACATCACTCCTATCTTATCTACACTGCAATGGTATCCAATCAAATTTCGCATTGATTATAAAATACTACTATTGACCTTTAAAGCACTGAACGGTCTCGCACCTCAGTATCTGAGCGAACTTCTGGTCCTTTATGACCCCCATGCCTACTTAGATCAAACGGTGCAGGCTATTTGTTGGTATATTGAATAGTGAAGGCTACAGTAGGGGGCAGATCTTTTTCTTACAAAGCCCCTCAGTTATGGAACAGCCATCCAATTAATGTTCAGGACTCAGTCACAGTCTCAGTGTTTAAATATAGGCTGAAAACCTATTTGTTTAGTCAAACCTTTTATTAATAGCCTTCTATAAGGTAAAACAGCAGATCTGGAACAGTGCACTGTTCTCAGGCACAGAATGTTTTGGTAAACTGGGATGTTTGGATGGTGTTGGCCCCCACTCTCACACGTTCACTCAGGTTGTTGACGGTGGAGTGGCTGGCTGCTTTATGTCCCAGGGTGCCCTATGTCTGTGTTAGCTTCTGGCTCTCTCTTTTAGTTATGCTGTCATAGCTAGCCTTGCTGGAGTTCCTACTTACACTCAGCACACTATATACTCTGTTCCTTAACCATTACATGACAATGAGCATACCAACAATCTGAGCATACCAATAACATAGCCGTGAGTTCAGCTGTTGATTTTTTACGATTTGATTTCACCAAAAGTTTCAGTGATCACCACTCACGATCATGCAAGATTTTTTTCTGACCACATTTCTTCCATGAAGATGATGGTTCCCCACTATCACTCCAGTTTTTAATAATGCGTTTGACAGTTCTTAACCCAATTTTAGTAGTTTCAGCAATCTCCTTAGATGTTTTCTTTGATTGATGCATGCCAATAATTTATCTCTTCTGAAACAGATTAACATTTTTTCCATGACCACAAATGAGAAGCTACTCACTGCATCAGTTAGGGTTAAAGAACTCATTGCCAGCTGAAACATAATCATCCATGCAGTAATTATCCAATATCTTACCTATTTGCTTTGTTAAAGACAGGTTGTGACCCTTTTTTGGATAGGCAGTGTATATTGATTTATGTACCATACAACTGTACTTTTTTTAGAGGGAGTATGGGTTCCCTTGTAAGTCTGGTTCCTCTCAATGTTTCTTCCTCTAGACATCTCAGGGAGTTTTTCCTTGCCACCTTTGCCACAGGCTTTCTCATTAGGGATTACATATAGATACATTTATAGATTCATAAGTTTATATTCAGAATTTATATATTTCTGTTTTGTGTCTGTTGTTAAAAGTGCTATACAAATAAAATTGTATTGAATTGAATTGATTACTTTGGGCATGGTACACATGGCCCCCTCACATGCTGTACATATTTATTAATTATACAATGTGGTAATTATTCAGTAAATTGCACTGCATGCATGAGAAAATCTTCATGCAGGTGTAGTATCCTGACTGACTTGTGTATAAAATAACCTGCAGTACTCACCCACTCCTGTAGGGGGTGCAGGTAACTCTGGAGTGTTCAGACTATGCACGAAAGTAGCTGAAAGAATGCCGAAGTAGAAGAAGCCAGTAAGCCATGTGTAAGCAAAATAAAATCAAACCTGATTCCTTTAGTGTGATACCTCTTTATTTCGGCTACGTTATCACATATTGGCGGTGAGGATACTCAAAAATACTGATGGTCTCTCGAGAATAACAGATGGATGCTGATTGAGCACTGGGGGCAGATGGTATGACGAACTGCTAACTGGAGGATACACGAGTAAAAGATGTAAACTTGAATACTACAATAGGCACCCTGTCAGCATTTGACGCTAAGGAGCAGTCGTGGAAAGAATACTGTGAGATTCTAGAACAGTTTTTTGAGGCAAATGGACTTGAAAGTGAAGAGAAGCAGAGAGCTATCCTCATCAGCGTGGTGGGACCAGCCACATACAAGCTCATGAGAAACCTATACTATCAAAAACGTATACTCAGTTAGCAACTCTGTTGAAGGAGCGCTTCAAACCCAAACCAAGTGAGATTGTGCAGAGATATAAGTTTGATTCAAGCTCCCGCCTGCCCACAGAGACAGTCAGTGAATATGTAGCCGAGCTGAGATGGTTAGCTCAGGATTGTAACTACGGCACCACACTGGAATAAAATGTTGAGAGACAGACTGGTGTGCGGAATTAATGATGAAAGGATTCAGAGACGTTTGCTGTCCGAGACAGGCCAGACATTCGAAAAAGCATTTAAAATTGCGGTAGCTACAGAAACTGCTAATAAAAATGCACAAGACATGCAAACCAGGACACCATTAGCATGTAACAACATGAAGTTCACGAAAACGGAGGTGCAAGAAAGCAAGAGAGGAGGATGGAAAGAGAGAGAAAAAGACTACTATCGATGTCACGGAAAACAGCACAAAGCAACCAAGTGCAAGTTTAAAGAAGCGAAGTGTCACTGCTGTGGAAAAATTGGTCACATTGCCAAGGATTGTCAGAATAAAAGTAAAGGGGGCAGGCACCCCAGAGAAAAGAAAGCACACAGAGTAGAGAGGCGAGAGCATCCACAAAAAGCTCATAAAGTATGTGCAACACATGAGGCTGATAGCTCTGAACAAGAGGAAGAAGCATTCACATTGGCATGCATGACAAAAGAAAAATCAATACGGAGAACTAAGCCATTTGAAGTAAAGCTAAAAGTCAACAAGAAGAGGGTAAACTTTGAAATTGACACCGAATGTAGTGTAAGCATCATGAATGAAAAGAAGTTTAAGGAGACGTGGAAAGAAAAGAAATGCCCGCAACTACAAGGAACCAAGCTTTCACTTAAGTCTTACACTGGAGAAGAAATCAATGTACTGGGGGTGGCTGAAGTAAAAGTGAAGTATGGACAGCACATTACCCCTAGTGGTGGTAAAAGATACTGGACCTAGTTTGTTAGGAAGAGGTTGGTTAGAGACCCTAAAACTGAAGTGGGATGAAATAAAACATGTGAGAACAGAAGCACAGAGACTGCAGGTGGTGTTAGCGAAGCATGAGGAGGTATTCAAACAAGATCTAGACATGTTAAAAGGCATGAAAGCAACAATCCGCGTGTCTGCGGAAGCCCATCCTAAGGTTCTATCATCCCCGCTCAGTTCCATATGCCATGAGAGCGAAAGTAGAAGAGGAGATAAATTACTTAAGCAAGGCATCATAACACCAGTTAAGTATGCAGAGTGGGCAGCACCTATTGTACCTGTCCTGAAGCTGGATGGTTCTGTAAGGATATGTGGTGATTATTAACTGTAAACAGCGCCTCCTCACTAGAGCAATATCCCATTCCCCTCATAGAAGACCTGTTCAATGTCCTAGCAGGAGGAAAACAGTTCAACAAGCTTGACTTAAGCCATGCCTATCAACAAATTGTGATGGATGATGAGTCCAAGAAATACTTAACAATACACACTCACTGAGGCCTGTTTACGTACAATAGGCTAGCGTTCGGAGTATCATCCGCTCCGTTAATTTCTTGAGAACAATGGAATATTGTATATTGAATAATTCCATAATTGGAAACAGATGCTAAAATCAGCCAAAGTTCTAGGAACATATTCAGCAGACAGAGAATTGCTGATATCATGTGACGCCTCACTTTACAAAGTAGGAGCCGTGCTGTCTCATGTCATGAAAGATGGAAGCAAAAAGCCCTAAGGCTTCATGTCACATACCCTGACGCCAGCTGAGAAGCGTTACTCACAAATAGACAAGGAATGGTTAGCCACCATGTTTGGAAACGAGAGGTTCCATAAGTACGTCTATGGGCAAACAGTTACAATCAGCACCGACCACAAACCGCTGATATTGCTTTTCAGTGAGAAAAAGCCAGTTCCACAGATGGGGACCCAGAGTACAAAGATGGGCAACACTGCTAAGAGACTGCCACATCCAGAAGTGGAGGATGACACAGAACGAGTCCTCATGCTGGATGTAAGTGACAACCCACCAATTTGTTGTCAAGTTAACAATGCTCAAGTTAAGCAGCGGACAGCTAAAGATGAGATACTCTCGCAAGTGCTGTTTGGTGTTTAACAGGATGGTCAAAAGAGGTGAATCCCACATTCAAACCCTACAGTCAGAGAAGGCTGGAACTTAGTGTTTAAAAATGGATATGTTCTTTGGGGAGCCAGGGTGGTTGTTCCAAAGAAAGGAAGGAAAATCATCATGAAACAGCTGTACCACACACACTCAGGTATAACAAGAATGAAAGGCTTAGCACACTCATGTGTGGTGGCCAGAAATGGACTCTGATCTCAAAAACGTAGTACAGTTTTGTCAGATTTGCCAAGAAAACAGGAAGTCTCCAGCTGAAGCACCACTACACCACCCATGGGGATGGCCTGAGAGACATTGGAGTAGGCTGCACATTGATTATGCAGGTCCTCTCTTAGGTAAGATGTTTCTCATTATCGTAGATGCACATTCCAAATGGATTGATGTGTACCCAACAAGCAACGCCACAAGTCAAGCGACCATAGAAAAGCTTAGATAGTGTTTCAGTATACATGGCTTGCCTCAGATGATAATATCTGACAATGGAACTTGCTTCACAAGCAAAGAATTTGAGGCCTTCATGAAACAGAATGGCATACAGCACATAACAACTGCACCCTTTCACCCAGCATCAAACGGCCTAGCGGAAAGAGCCATGCGGACATTCAAACAAGGGATGAAGAAAACAAAAGGAGACACAGAGGAAACAAAACTGGCCAGGTTCCTATTCAATTACTGAATCACACCATGAATGACCACAGGTTTGGCACCAGCTGAAATGCTCATGTCTAGAAGATTGCGTTCTACATTGGATCTTCTACTGCCTGATGTGAAATCAAAGACACACAAGAAACAACTGAAGCAGAAAGAACAACATGACATGCACTGCAAGTGGAGAAGTTTTTCACCAGGAGATGACGTGTACATGCGTAACTACAGTCATGGACCTAAATGGACACCAGCGGTAATTGAGGACACAGGCCCTAATGTTGTACAAACAAGAGACAGACGTGTTGTGAAACGTCACATTGATCAAATCAGAAAAAGGCATGTTACTACAGTGGACATTGTCAGCCCAGAGAGAGAACTGGAGCCAACAATCTACCAGACATCAGACCAAATAGCAGGAGTCTTACCCGCAGGTTCTAATGTTCCAACTTCTGGAGGAGGGAAAGTAAACTGAGTTGACTGAGACAATCCCAAGTGATAATCAGCCAGACACGACAGTAGACTCTCTGCCTGTACGGCGCCGTTCTGAGCGTACAAGAAAGAGCCCTAATTATCTAAAAGACTTTTTGAGATAATTGTGGGATCCCTCAAGCTAGAGCAAGAATGTGGTCTTGGACTCACTGGAAGGATGGTAGTCTACCCACCTTCCAAGGTAGGTTTTTTTTTTTGTTCAATGTGGAAAAATTGACGTTTAAAAAAAAACAATATTATTGAATGTTTGTGAATGTTACCTCAAGTTAAGTTGAAGTTGAATTATATGTGCAGATTGAGATGTGAGAAGTTGTAGATAGCAGTAAATGTCAGCTCACCAAGGATGCATACTCTTAAGAAGGGGGGGATGTAGTATCCTGACTGACTTGTGTATAAAATAGCCCGCAGTACTGACCCACTCCTGTAGGGGGTGCAGTTGACAGTGTTCAGACTATGCAAGAAAGTAGCTGAGAGAATGCCAAAGTAGAAGAAGCCAGTAAAACATGTGCAAGCGCAATAAAAGCAAACCTGGTTCCTTTAGTGTGATACCTCTTTTTTTCGGCCATGTTATCACAGTAAGGAACTGAAATTGCAGGAGAAATTTGCAGCTTAACTCACCAACTACAATCCACATTCATGAATAAAGTGAGAGCCAGACCTGTTATTAACTCTAAAAATTTCTAATGAATTGAAAAGTGCACTTCATAGTTCAAGTTTGGTGTCTGGGTGCGATTAGTGGTCAAACTATGCACAAGCCCAAGTGATCCAGTATGCAGTGACCACACTGGTCGACCAAACTGGACGATGTAATGGCTGGCTGCTCAGTTATGCTGTCATAGCTAGCCTTGCCGGAGTCCCTGCTTGTACTTTGTATTTTCATAAAGCATTATAGAAGAAGAGCATACTTAATTATCTGTGTTCCACTACCCAGAACTGCCTGATCTATCCTGATGCTCTATTTTGTTTGGAGTTCTCATCACCTAAAAATCACTTACTGCTGCTGAGGATTACCCCACACAGATAACTATGGATGGTAATACATAGAAACCATAAAGATAGCTGTTGATGTTCTTCTATTGATAGCATTAGGACCGCAATTGTTAAGAACAGTTTGTACTCAAGTCTCCATTAATTAAACAATTAATGTTTAAACAATTAATTTTCAGTTTGATACATTGAAATGACTCTGCTGCACATACTCATAAGATGGTCATAAGCTCATAAGTTCCTGTTTACACAGCCACACCTTTTCCTCACCACTGTTGGCACTGCCTTGGTAGTGTATTCATATAATATAATATTCATATATTTCTGTGAAGCTGCTTTGTGACAATGTCTATTGTTAAAATGCTATACAAATAAAATTAAGTAGAATTGAATTGAGAGTCCTTTCTAACAAGAAACCTTGAGTCAACAGATTTAATGCACAAACTACCACACAAACTCACCACTGAAGTCAGATAATATGACCAGGTAGAAGGCAACATGGGCAGCTGTGGCCTAAAGGTTAGAGATGGGACTGAAAGGTTGTTTGTTCAAATTACTGGACTAGTGGGAAAAATGAACAGCACTTTCCCTTCCCTCTACATCCATGGCTGAAGTGCCCTTGAGCAAGGCACCTAACTGCTCCCGGGGTGCTGCAGCATGGAGCTGCCCACGGCTCTGGGTATGTGTGTTCACTTCTCACTTATGGGTGTTCACTGCTTGGATGGGTTAACCCATCCAAGCAGTGAACACACACAAGTGAGAAGTGCACACATACTCTATACTGCATTGCTGGTGAGCAGTTGGGGGTTAGGTGCCTTGCTCAAGGGCACCTCAGCCAAAGTGCTGTTCATTCACTCCCCCTCCCACACATTCTTCCTGCCGGTACAGGGCCATATTCTGAATTCCTTTGTGAATTTGCAGATTTCATCTCAAGCCAGATGAAGCCGTAAAATGGCCACACTGATGAGCGCTCCGAGTCAACTCAGCGTATTAGAGCTCCGAGTCAACTCAGCAAATTAGTGCTTATTTTCTTCTGCAACTGACTCTTTGTGCACATAAAGGGCTATCATACTGAATGTATGACTGACAATCACTTCTGGATTTGCGATCGTCAGCCAGTTCGGACTTTAAACCAACTATTGACATCACACTCCCCTGGGTCTTTTGTTTACTCACGCATTGCCGAAGGAAAACAAAGAGAGGGAAGCATGCCAAGGTTCTGTGCCGCACATGACAGAGAAACAACAAGCCTCCTCTGCCCAGCATTTTGCTTGCTAATGTTCAGTCATTGAACAACAAACTGGATGAGCTGCATGCACGGATTAAACACCAAAAGGACATCAGAAACTGCTGTGTCTTGGCATTCACTGAGACGTGGCTGGAGCCCTGCGTGCCCGACTGTGCCGTCACACTGGAGGGCTTCACTGTTTATCGGCAAAACAGAACGAAAGACTCAGGCAAGTCAAAGGGAGGGGGAGTGTGCTTTATGGTTAACTCTTCATGGGCCACAGATGTCTGCATGCTTACAACGCACTGCTCTCCTGTTCTAGAGCTGCTGCCCATCAAAGTTAGACCCTTTTACCTCCCTAGGGAATTCAGATCAGTTCTCCTCTCAGCTGTTTACATCCCCCCACAAGCTGAAAATCTTTGGCTCTGGACAAACTTTATGGCATTATAGATGAACTAGAGAACACACACCCAGAAGTAGTATTTATTTTGTTGGGAGACTTCAACAAAGCCAACATGAAGAAGGTCCTCCAAAAATACCACCAGCACATTACTTTCCCTACCAGAGGTGATAAGATACTGGATCACAGTTATACTTCACACATAGACTGTTACAAATCCATCCCCCACCCTGCTTTTGGAAAAGCAGACCACTGCTCCGTTCTACAGCTGTGTGCATACAGGCAGAAACTTAAACAGGAAAAACTGGTTTCCAAGCACATATACAAATGGGACAGTGACACTGAGGAGGTCTTACAGGACTGCTTTGAGACAACTGACTGGTAGATGTTTGAAGATGCAGCTGTTGGCAACATCAACGTATTCACAGACTCTGTCATAGGATATATAAGGAAGTGCATCGATGATGTTGTTCCAAAAGCCATTGTCCGCACCTATCCAAATCAGAAACCCTGGGTCAATGGTGAGATACGTACTAAGCTCAAAGCTTGGTCCTCAACTCAGGTGACCTTGATGCTTACAAAGCAGCCATATATGACCTCTGGACATCCATCAAAAATGCCAAGAAGGACTACAGGGACAAGGTGGAATCCCAGTACCACAACTCTGACCCCAAACACATGTGGAGTGGTTTATGCTGCATCACGGACCACAAAAAGAAAAACAAAGTCAGTGTCCAGCTAACCACATCTCTCCCGGATGAGCTCAACATCTTCTATGCTCGTTTCGATGCGGCCAATAACAAACCTGCCATATGCCCTCACATGGAAAGGGAGGCAACAATCCTGATCCTAGAGAGGGCTGATGTGAGGCGGTCCTGCAATATGGTCAACCCCCACAAAGCTCCTTGACCAGATGGTGTTCCAGGAAATGCTCTAAGGGCCTGTGCCGACCAGCTGGTGGAGGTGTTCACCAACATCTTCAACCTCTCTCTGAGGTAGTCTGTGGTCCCTACCTCCCTCAAGGGATTCATCATCATTCCTGCCCCGAAGAACACTGAGGTTACCTGTCTGAATGACTACTGCCCTGTTGCACTGACATCAGTAATAATGATGTGCTTCGAACGGCTGGTCAAACCCCACATCTGCGCCTCCCTTCCCGACACATTAGACCCTCTTCAGTTTGCCTATAGATCAAACAGGGCCACAGAGGACGCCATCGCCTAGGCGACACACACTGCTCTCACCCACCTGGAAAAAGGGAATACATATGTGAGAATGCTCTTTGTTGACTACAGCTCGGCATTCAACACCATCATCCCTTCAAAGCTCATCTCCAAGCTTGATCTCGGCCTGGGGACATCGATGGGAAGATGGATCTTCAACTTCCTGACAGGCAGGCCCCAGGTGGTGAGAACTGGTAGCCACATTTCCTCCTCGCTGATCCTGAACACGAGCACACCACAGGGATGTGTGCTGAGCTGCCTGCACTAGGGGGTGCTTGTATTCCTTGTTCACTGATGACTGTACTGCCAAATACAACTCTAACACCATCATCAAGTTTGCTGATGACACGACCATCATGGGTCTCATTACAGACAATGACGAAACCGCATATAGAGAGGAAGTGAAGGCATTGACTAGCTGGTGTCAGAAAACTTTCCTCCCAATGTCAGCAAAACTAAGGAGATGATAGTGGATTACAGGAGACAACAAGGGGAGACACACTGGCCCATCTACATCGGCAGTGCTGAAGTTGATAGAGTCCGCGACTTCAAGTTCCTCAGAGTGAACATCACTGAGGACCTCTCCTGGACAACACACACCGACACTGAGGTCAGGAAAGCTTGCCATCTGCTCTACTTCCTAAGGAGGATGAAGAAGTTTGGCACGAATGCCAATATCATCTCAAACTTCTGCAGGTGTACAATTAAGAGCTTGCTGACGGGCTGTGTTACAGTATGGTATGGGAGCTCCTCTGCCCACAGCCGGAAATCACTACAGAGAGTAGTGGAGGCAGCAAAGAACATCACTGGCAAGAGCCTCTCTACCATTCAGGGCCTCTACCTCCAACAATGTCTGAGAAAGGCACACAGCATCATTAAGGAACACAGCCATCCAACTGTTCTCTTTGTTACCTTCTGGAAGGCGATACAGAAACATGGCTGCATGGACTACCAGACCTAAGAACAGCTTTGATCATCAGGCCATCAGACTCCTTAACTCCAGCAGCTAAACATCCCACAGTGTACTGGTTACCAACATTTTCTTTTTTTGGGATACACATGCTTTTTCTGTCTACAATGTCAAGTAGTACTTAATTTGATACTTACTACTTAACTTGACACTTTACCCTAATGTGCAATTATTGTTACTACACGTCACTTTATTCAATGTTCAATTACTGTTACTTGCATTCGTCAATTTCTCTAATGTGCAATACTGGTGTCTGCACTACACCCCTTATTTATGACTTTGTACCCCCACCCCTACCCCTTTTTTCCTTATCTTCTAAATTTATGTTAAATTCAAATTATATAGGCCTCCATTGCTGAGACTTGTTTCTTGTTTGTACTCTCGTCCAACACATTTCATGGCATTTTTGATGGATGTCCAGAGATCATATTTGGCTGCTTTGTAGGCGTCAGGGTCACCTGAGTTGAAGTCAGAGGACTGAGCTTTTAGCTTAGCATGTATCTCACCATTGACCCAGGGTTTCTGATTTGGATATGTGCAGACAATGGCTTTTGGAACAACATCGTCGATGCGCTTCCTCATATATCCTATGACAGAGTCTGTGAATTTGTTAATGTTGCCATCAGCTGCATCTTTAAACATCTGCCAGTCAGTTGTCTCAAAGCAGTCCTGTAAGACTGCCTCAGTGTTACTGTCCCATGTGTATATGCTGTTGGAAACCGGTTTTTCCTGTTTGTTTCTGCCTGTATGCAGGCAGCAGTAGTATGGAGCAGTGGTCTGCTTTTCCAAAGCCATTATTAACAAATGGATATATAATTTAAACAAACGCCAACACATTTCAGCCATGATGACCTTTAGGACGAGTCAAAATGTCTTAAAGAACCCCCTTCTTTATCTTAACAAATAATCATGTGATCAGTATAGATACAAAGTCATATGATTAAACAAATCATGTGAACAACAAATATACATGTGATATAATAATAACAATATATGGGAGTCAGAAAAATCAATACTTTTCACAAATAATAATCAGTTTGGTCCTGTGAATAATAATCACAGAAAAAGCTTTACATACTTTATATCTAAACATTCACAGAAAAGTTATATTATAAGGAAATCACAAAGTTTGAACAAGCATATAAATCAGTAAATTTTCACATATTTAAAAATGTGTTAAAATATTTTAAAAATATATATCCTTCTTCCTTATAAGTTAGATCAGAGAAAATTAAAGGAAGGGTGAGAAGTCAAGTTCTACATTTAAATCTGGGTACTGTGTAGCTATAAGAATATAAATCCAGAAAGAATCTCTTTGTAATAATCCTTTCAGTCACCTCACCTTATCAGTTCAGCAACATATTCTATACCAATTATGTTTACAGTATTGCAATTTTCATGGCCAGCCTCTCGTAATGTAATGTGATGTAATGCCACTGAATATTGAGGATTACTGATATTGATAGCATATCTATGTTCCGCTAATCTCAATTTTAACTTCCGTTTAGTTATCTCTGGGTAAAAACAACAATTTTAGACATTCTAACCTATAGATTCCATAGGTAGTATTGCAATCAATCAATGATTGCATTCTGTACTTGCGATTTGATATTACATTAGTAAATACATCTGTCTTAATCATATTATTGTAATGATTATAGTTACCATACTTATAATAGCATTTATTCGCATCTAGCCAAGTCTTATTTCTAATTGAGGGAATGTAGCTCTTCAGCTTGGCTATAAGAATAGGAGCTCTTCTAAATCTAACGGTAGGAGAATCTGCACGTATATTTCTATATCACAGATCTTTTTAATAATTTGTTTTATTTTATTTGAGTCATTATTATATTATGTAACAAAATGAATCTGATTAGAATTTTGTTGTCTTTTTTGGTAACAAACTAATAATTGTTTGCTAGTGAAATTCTTCACTTTCTTATAGGCAGAAAATATAGTCTTGGGTGTGTAACCTCTCTGTTTAAAGAGAAGACTCACTATCACAAGCATATTATTACTATTATTATATATATAATTATATAAATATATTTATTTATTTATTTATTTATTTATTTATTTTTATAGCATATTACTAAACACATATCCCATGACAAAGATTACTGGACATTAAGGAATATTGCAAAACTGCAGGATGACCTCTTGGAGACGCTACGCTTCCTCAGGTTGCTGCAGAAACCAGGCCTCCAGTCCTCGGCGTCACCTGATGACAGCGGCTGGGGAAAGATCTGCCGAAAGCGGTGTGCGAGGAAGCGGAAGCACAGCAAGTGGGCGGGGGTCCGTGCTAGACTAAGAGCTAATCCTAGCCTGCCGGCCCTCCCATCTATCATACTTTCCAATGTCTGCTCTCTGGACAATAAATTGGACTACATCCGACTCCAGCGGACTACCCAGCACGAGTTTAAAGATTGCTGCGTCTTTCTTTTAATGGAGACATGGCTCAGCGACAGAGTTCCGGACACCGCGATCTGACCACTGCTGATTTGAGGAAAACTCTTCACAGAGTTAAGGAACCCATGGAAGACTGCTGGACCAGACAACATCCTTGGGAGAGTGCTTAGAGAATGTGTAGACCACCTGGCAGATGTTCCCACTGACATCTTCAACATCTCCCTTAGCACTGATGTCCTCCAGAAGTGCTTCAAAGCCAGCACCATTGTTTCCGTGCTAAAGAAGTCTCCCGTGTCAATGACTATCGTCCCGTTGCTCTCACACCCATTGCAATGAAGTGCTTCGAGAGGCTCGTCATGAGGCACATCAAGACCCTGCTACTTTCCTCACTGGACCCCCTGCAGTTCTCTTATCACCCAAACCAGTCCACAGATGATGCCATTGCCACCACCATACATCTGACCCTCACACATCTGGACAATAAGGACACCTATGTATGAATGCTGTTCAGAGACTTCAGTTCAGCATTCAACACAATCATTCCTCAGCACCTTATTGGGAAGCTGAGCCTACTGGGCCTGAACACCTCTCTCTGCAACTGGATCCTGGACTTCCTGACTGAGAGACCTCAGTCAGTCTGGATCGGGAACAGTATCTCCAGCACCACCACACTGAGCACTGGGGCCCCCCAGGGCTGTGTGCTCAGTCCACTACTG
>JAQMYM010000012.1:282297-294286 GCA_030014255.1 Parauchenoglanis ngamensis | reverse complement strand
TCACTCACCCTCACTCTCCATCACTCACCATCACACACCATTACTCTCCATCACTCACCATTACTGACCATCACTCACTATCACTCACATTCACACACCTTCACTCTCCATCACACACCATCACTCTCCATCACTCACCATCACACCATCACTCTCCATCACACTCCATCACACACCATCACTCTCCATCACTCTCTATCACACACCATCACTCACCATCACTCACCATCACTCTCCATCACTCACTATCACTCTCCATCACTCTCCATCACTCACCATCACACACCATCACTCTCCATCACACACCAACATTCTCCATCACACACCATCACTCTCCAAAACTCTCCATCACACTCCAAAACTCTCCATCACACATACACCATCACACACCATCACACACCATCACTCACTATCACTCACTATCACTCTCCATCACTCACTGTCACTCTCCATCACTCACCATCACTCTCCATCACTCACCATCACACACCATCACTCACCATCACTCTCCATCACTCACTATCACTCTCCATCACTCTCCATCACTCACCACAACTCTCCATCACACATCAACACTCTGAAAGTTGATTTGATGCCTTGCTTCAGCTGGTGTGTGTGTGTGTCACATGAATCACATGAATGATGATGGAGGTGATGGAGGCCGATACATGGAGCATGAAGGCTCTCAGAGAGGCGATGGGGGGGGGCTCTCTCTCTCTCTCTCTCTCTCTCTCTCTGTGTGTGTGTGTGTGTAAAGAACAGACAACTCAGAAGGTGTTAATGAATGTGTGTGTGTGTGTGTGTGTGTGTGTGTGTGAGAGAGAGAGAGAAAGAGAGAGAGCTCTCACTCTGTCACTCTTACCATGCCATCTTTTATGGCCCTTCTATCTCTCTGTATTTATCTTTTGTGTTCTCTCTTTCTCGCTGTCTGTCTTTCTCTTTCTCCGTTTCTCTCTCATTTTGTTTCTGTTTTTGTGTCTCTTTTTGTCCCTCTCTGTCTGTCTCTCTTGCTGTGTCTTTCTGTCTCTTTCTCTGTATCTGTCTCTGTCCTTCTCTCTTTCATTCTGTTTTACTTTCTTCCTGTCTTTCTCTCTCTCTGTTCTGGCCAAATGTGAAAGATCAGATGGCTGAAAGGAGCAGAAGGACACCCAAAAAGCGCTGATGTCACATCCTGTGGCCTCCAGCCTCTGTTATGTGAATCAACACCCCCCCCACCCCCACCCCCAGCCACATGGGACTCTCACACACACACACACACAGAGTGTTGAACTTTACACACCAACTCAAAATGGTCACTCATCTAAACCCATCAAAAATGTTCATGTGTTATTGCAAATTAATACATTAGTTAGTAATTCATGTTTATCATCTATGATGATGTAACTATTTAAAAAAACTTATAATGAATTAATTTTTATTATTGTGCTTGGTTGTGATGACACTGGTATCATATTCAATTCAATTTATTTGTGTAGAGTCTCAAACAAAAGTCAGTCTCAAGTTAGAAAACATGGGCCCGTGGCTTTTCCAGCAGCACCAGTCCAGTACCAATGTTTACAGCACTAAAGGTTTCAGCATCAAAGATCCGATACCAAAGGTTCCAAAATGTCCTCAGTACCAGCAGTATCAACACCAGTGGTTCCAGTATACTAGATTCCACTCCTAATCAGTTTCCAGGAACAAAGATGTCATCATCCAAAATCAACGACTGCAGTATCAAAGATTCCATTATTAATGGTTACAAAACCATTGGTTCCAGTATTAAAGGTTCCACTACCAAACACTGCAGAATCTTGAGAGTTCCCACTCTCAAGGCTTGAGTATCCTTGGTTCCAGGAGCAGAAATTCACAGTGTTCAATGTTAATGATGGACAATTCATTACTACTATTGTATTTTTATTTGATAATCTGTTTTATGATCGATTTTATTTTTATGATTCTTTATTTTTGCTTCATTTTAGATATTTTCTTTCCTCTAATTTCTTTGCTTGTTCCCTTGTGCTATTTTTTTTAGTTTTTGTTGTAAATCAATTTGAGCTGCATTTTATATTATTATTATTATTATTATTATTATTATTATTATTATTATTACATGTTATTCATAAATTAAAATGTTCCATCAAAACAAGAAAATAAGAAAAGGAATATTTTGATTTGGCTGTAGAGCATAAACTCTGTACCTGTACTGTACTGCAAGCAGATTTGTGTTTACACAATGCTAGATGATGGTACTTTTATGTTAGTGTTATAGGCGTGTGTGTTTATTAAATAATTGTGTAAAGGAATAAAGTGTAAAGTAGAGGCTGCTAAAGTGAATACAACGCTAATCCTTTTAAATAAATGTAAATAATTAATAATCAGGTCTCAGCAGTTAATCTGTTGTTGTAAACAGTCAACAGTCATGGTGGTAATCATTACCTTTATTTCCCCCAGCAGTGTGTGTGTGTGTGTGTGTGTGCGTGTGTGTGTGTGTGTGTGCGTGCATGTTATTTTTTTCTTATAGGCTAGCAAGATTTTGAAAAGGTCAGCTAATTTTAATTTCCGCTAATGGTTTGTGACTCAAGGTCTTGTTTTTTCCCCTTCCATTGCCTTTCAGGTACAGAATGTGCTGCATCTGATTCTCTAGCATTTATTTTTTTTTCTTCCTCAGTTTATATGAGTAATTCTGCTCAGTGCTCATTACGATCCCCTCCGCAAGTTGTCTGGAGATGTATCTATTCATTAGCTTCAAAAGGGTGTCATGCACATGAATTATGCTAACACGATCTAATTAGCAGATGCAAATGAGGTTAGTCAAAAAAAAATGTAGCGAAAAAAAAAAGAGAAAACGACGAAGAAAAGCTCCATGGGATAGTTGGAAAGAGTGACAGATACACCAACCGCCCCCACGCTGAGCACCAAATGTGATGGTTCGCCCCTGCTGCTCCTCTTTACAGGAGGACAGGACCGAACCATCCCCCCGGGGGGGGGGGGGCGGGGTGGAGAGTGGAGGTGGAGGGAGGGTTAAAAAATAGGAAACTTTAAAATAGCAAAAGCACACCTTTACATCGGTGTGAAAATATTCAAGATGAAATGCAAACACTTACAGGCTCCATCCCAAATTGTTGCGTCTGGAACTTTTTGGAACGTCTTGCACTTTAATGTTCCGTCCCAAACACTAGACTAGAACACACAGACACCTGCAATAATGAGTTGAGATACACAAATGGATACGTCATGAAATAAACTTTACAGTTAAAGTTAAAGCAGCACAGAGTGTGTACTTAGTGATTTAAAAGAGTGCTAATCACATACGCTAACCGCTAATCAGCCTGTAAACTAGTAAGTATGCTGCAATAACGCTAAGTAATGTGGTTCTCTTCCCCCTTATCTCTCCCTCTCTCTCTCTCTCGCTATCTTTTTTAAGCTAAACAGAGCTTGTGTCCCAAACCACACATTCTGTTATGCCTTTTCACTCATGGTTACTTCATTGAATAAATTTTAATAAGAAGTCGTCTATCACACACCAATGTTTGGGACACAGCCATGACTCTGCTTCCGAGTGCATCCCGGGAGTCGACGAGTCTCGGAAAAAAAGAGAGGAAAAGGAGGAAGCAGAAATCGCTGGCGAGCATCTTGACATGTGTTTGGCAGGGTTCCAGGACCTTCTGGCCTCATTTAGCCCAAGAGTCAACCTGCGTTTAGCCTAAACACACACACACACACACACACACACACACACCGAAACAAGGGAATGAGAAAGCAAGTGCTTATTCCAGTTTCTGAAATAAAAGTGTTTATAAACAATGTCATAAATGTGAACTGATAGGTGATGTAGGTGTTGTTCTCCATCAGGAGCCCATAGCATGCTGGGAAATGAGCAGGGCTTCACTCTGATCAGCGCTGAGGTAAAGAGACGACTGAAACAAGAGTCAACAGGCAAAAATATAAACTAGCAACATGCTAACACTTACACACTAAGGGTTGTATGAGCTGCTCTCTCAGTGAGGATTTAGTACTGAAATGACACACATCAGGATTCAGAGCTGCGCAAGATGACACGCATCTCAATCTGGAGAATGAACTTAGTGTTTCTGTGTAGCAGATAAACAAACGCTCGGTCGGCTTTCCTTTACAGGAGATCGCATCAACACAAACATCAGGACTCATTCATTAATTCAACAAATCAAAAGTTCAAAGTGTGATCAAACCTCCTGCATCCAGCAGACATGAATGAGCACCGTGTAGAATCGCAGTGTGTGCTGGATCAGGTGCTATTCTCTGTGCTGCTGGAGAACGAGTACGGACAAACTGAGTTCAATTAAACCAGTGATTACTGTGATCGTTACAGCCAGCGCTGCTCACGCAGTCAGACACTGCAGATACACCCGACTTATATAGATTTATTTCAACAATCGCCATCTTTTTATTGTTAATTTAATTATTTTATTTGTCATTTTTTATTTTTCTTCTTCAGTTTTCATTTTCTGTCCCTGATTTTTTCCGCCTCAGGTTTTCAGGTTTCACGTCTACTGTCAATCTCAGAGGTGTGAACTACAGACAGGTCAGTTTACTAATCTAAATATGGAGCTCAGAAACTCTGTTTAATCCGTTTTACCTGGAACTTTCCTCACTAAATACTCATCTAACGTGTGGACAGCTCTGTATACGTCCCTAATTATAGCAAACATGCTAACACAAACTAGCATTTTAGTAAACATGTACACACATAGTAGACACACACACACACACACACACACACAAAGGCTCAATGGGGCAGAACATTACTAAGTAGTACACACTACAGGAAGGGTAAGCATGTCCGAGAAGGGAGTGTGTCACCATGGCTACCCTTCCTGTGACCGTCAGAGTCTGGAGAGCATAGCAGGACATGTGTGTGTGTGTGTGCATGTGTATGTATGTATGCGTGTGTGTGTGTGTGATCTCTGGCCGTCACTGTTCAGTGAGCTCGGTGTGTGTTCAGCTCCAGGTTACTGCTGAAGGTGAAATAAATAATGCACACACACACACACACACACACACACACACACTCAGTGCTAACTAATTCTTCTCATTTACAAGTGCTGAGCTGCACATTTTCACTGCGGCGCTTCAGCAATAATGAGACGTTCATAGAGAAACACACACACACACACACACACACACACGCACATATCACATGGAGAGGAATTGTGTGTTCATGTCATAACTATGCTCTTTGGGTCACACACATCACACACCATCGTGTCACAACCACAAAATATTAATTACAAAATACTACTATTGTAAAGCATAATTGTCTGACTTGTTTATGTATATCCATCATTAATGAGAACACCAACATTCTACATTATATATTAATAAAATATATAATAATAATAATTATATATTCAGCTCCTGAGCAGGACGTCCTGTGGAACGGTCCTTCTGTCTTCCATCTAATGTGACTGAGTAAGCAAGCTAACTGTGTTTCAAAATAACCTCTTTGTAAATCAATAAAATTGGTATTTATGCTACAGTCATCAACAGCAGCCATCTAATTATATTTAATGTAATGATTGTTACTTCAGTGTTTAGGTTTACTTTCCAGAAAGATCAGAGGCGTTGACTCAGACACGCCGTCACACTCACGCTTACAGTGCTGCTGGGCTCCTGCATGCAGCAAGCTGTTATAATGACCAAATACAATTCAGACAAGAGATTCGTTCATTTAGGAAGAATGTAGAACACAATGAAAGTACACTGAAAATGACTGAAAAGTATTGAAAGTTTTACGATATTTTAAAAATGAATGAAAGGTATTATTTTTGTGGAAATCCCCACAGACACATGCAGATCTATGCTCACTGCAACTTGGTCTTTTTCATGTTCTGTGAGCAGGGTTGCCAGGTGTGCAGAAACACACCTCCAATCTGAAACGTGCGCCACTGTTAACTTGTTTCCTCTGAATATTCTTGACACATCTTCTTGTGTGGGTTTTGCATTGTAGTTGAAATGGGAATTTTACTGACACCTGGCAACCTTCCCTTGAGCATCCCCAGCAGCTGAGCTATAAGGCAGTACACTTGGTAATGAATGTGTTTCTTGACATAATGAAGTAGACGTTAACTAAAGGATATTTAACTGCCATGATTACTTGAGTGTATTACTTAAAAAGACAATATGTAAAAAAAAAAAAAGCATTTGAATTATGATTTAGTATATCAAACAGCTACACTTCAGTAAGGCTACTGAAGCAAAGCTCGTTATTCAGCAAACCACATTCATATTAAACTTATTATTATTAACTTAAACACTGCGCATATTTCCATTTTTATTTTTATTCACACAAATCAAACTTACATCTTTTTATTTTGGTTATTTTTTTTCATTTACACACTACATTTTTATTTTTATTTCATTTGCACTTTATAGACACTGCTCATTTTTTTGCGCATGCAGGGTTTTAAAAAATTTAAATTAAGTAATTTTATTATGAATATGTTTCTATATATAGTTTTTCTAGTGGAACTGGCTCAAGAAATTTCTTTTCGTACTTTATCCTATTTTAGCTAATCTATTTTTCCTGAAGTGTGTTTTCCTTAAAGCCAAGGAATGCTAACTCTATGCTAGTGCTTTAATAAACTTATTCTTTAATCTCTTCATAATCATCTGATTGAGGCATTTAACCTGCCTGGCGTCGGCACAGCCTTAGTCACTTGTTTCATAACTCAGACTGAGTGAATTTATTTAATTAAATGTTTTTTGTGTATCATGTGACAATATTATTGTGCTATAGCACAGGACACAGCTACAGTATAATGATATATAAGATCAGAAGTTCAGGTTTCTTTATCTGATGTGTTAAACAACTTAGAACACCTTTTGCTTGAATCCACATCAAAAATATTGGAACATGTAACTGGCAGGTGTTCCTTTTTGCAGAGGTGTGCTCTGTTAAATTGATTGTTTAAACAATTAATAGCTCTGAATGGCTCCTGTTGGTATGAGCCCTGGATTTCACTTTTGAAGACTGCACTTGTAGTTGAAAAGGATAAACCAACATGAAGGCCATAGAGCTGTCTATAGGAGAAAAGCAATCCATTTTGAAGCTGAGAAAAGAGGGAAAATTGATCCCCCACAAAACAAACAACAACTGGAATAAACTGCGCCACAAACCTGAAAAAAGCATCACAAATGAAGATTGTAGTCATGTACATGTGCCAAACCCAGTGAGACATCTCGCCCTGCTCCTTGGCTGTCGGATGTGCTGCGTAGCAATCAAAGAGAATTAAAAGCAGCAGAGAGAAAGTGAAAGAAATCACAACTCGACGCAGGTCTGTCTTCTAACCGTGCTCTCCTGTCCTCATCTGATGTGAATTCTGTAAAGACTGCCTTGTACAAGAAAAAGCTAAAAATTGCTGCACAAAATCCTTACAAACTCTGCATCTTTTTTCATTTCTTAACCTCATGGAAAGATTAAACAAATCTGTCAGACATTCACTCCCACCCCAACTCCTTCACTTCACATTAAGGATTCCCCTTCTGCTTCACTGGCACAGTTTTCTGAACTAGCTACAGATGAGATCCTGCAAGTCATCTCATCATGTAATCCTTCCACCTGCCCACTGGATCCAATCCCTTCCACAGTGCGCCAGACCATCTCTCAAGACCTTCTCCCCTACATCACCACTATCATCAATAGCTCCATAACATCTGGTCATGTACCAACAGCACTTAAAAGAGCCAGGGTTATTCCCATACTGAAGAAACCCACTCTGGATCCCTCAGACATCAGCAACTACTGACCAGTATCACTTCTCTCTTTTCTTTCCAAAATCCTTCAACGCACTGTCTACAATCAACTGTCTCTCTATCTTTCTGAGAACAACCTATACAGGATCCTAATCAGTCTGGTTTCAAAGCGGCACATTCCACAGAGACTGCCCTTTTGGCTGTCACGGAGAAGATACATGCTGCTGGATCGGCCAAACTGTCATCAGTCCTCATCCTCCTCGACCTTTCAGCAGCGTTTGACACGGTCAACCACAAGACTCTCCTGTCCATTCTTAGGAGTCTTGGTATTTGTGACTCAGCATGGCAATGGCTCGCTTCCTACCCAGAAGGCCGGTCATATCAGGTGACATGGAAGGGATCCACATCTACTCCATGCAGGTGTCTCTCTACTGGTGTCCCTCAGGGCTCGGTACTTGGTCCTCTCCTGTTTTCCCTCTACACTAGATATCTTTGTGAGGTAATATTCTCACATGGGTTCTCGTATCACTGCTATGCAGACGACACTCAACTAATCCTCTCTTTTCCTCCCTCAGACAGTAATGTTTCTGCCTGGATTTCTGAATGTCTGGCAGAAATCTCATCATGGATGGCAGCTCATCAGCTGAAACTCAACCCCAGCAAAACTGGACTGCTATTTATCCCAGCTGATTCATCCCCACATCAGGATCTTGTGAGCTCCCTGGACAACTCTCTGATCTCTCCTTCGGTCACCGCATGTAACCTTGGGGTAACTATGGACAATCACCTGTGTTTTTCCTCTCATATTGCTGATCTTTCTCGCTCATGATGATTTTTCCTCTTCAAAATCAGAAGGATCCGTCCATTTCTCTCTACACAGGCCACTCAGATACTTATTCAGTCTCTTGTCATCTCAAGACTAGACTACTGTAACGCACTCCTAGCAGGTCTGCTGATCTGTTGTCCCATATTCATCTTTTGATCTCAAACCTAAATGTCTTCAGTGTATAACCAAAACAAAATAATTGGCCTTGTGTTCCAATCCAATAGAGAACTATATAAACTGTGTGTGTGTGTGTGTACTTTTCATATTAATGATGCACTGTAAAAACAAATGATTTAGCTCAATAAACAAAATATGGCAACAGTCTTTTTTGAGTCAAGACAACTTCTAATGACATTTTGTTCAGCCAATAAAGTACATCAAGTTAGAGGAAGTAGCTTTTCATAAACATTCAAAGCTATTATTATTTACTGCTTACTTAATAATTGGTAGCATAACCACAATTTTTTAAGTTGATTACTCATAAAGTTCTTCCAAATAGTTTTTCCACATTATTTAAAAAGACTTTTTAAGTGTTATGAACCTAACTGCTATATTTTCCAAAAATACTTAAGTATTCAAAAATACTTCTAATATTTTCAGTGTTTAATGTTTTTAATGTTATCTTTTTTATGTCAGTGCATTGTTGTATTGTTGCCACAATGTATTTACAGAGCCTAATGACTCTGATACAACCTGCTGACTGCACTTACCTGACACACATACGACAATTTATTTGACCCTCCATAACATAAAAACTGCAGCTACTACAAGCACAGACAACTTCATTTAAAAGGTTTATCTGGAATTAAATAAATGTTAACACACCTCGAAAGAAAAGAAGAGAAAATCCGTCTACTGAGTTCAAAGGTACACTTCAAATAAACGAGTAACAGGAACTGTTATAGAAATGCAGTGGAGACAAAACTATAATATTTGTCTTTCAAATGTAGTGGAGTAAAAGTCAAAACATTAAAAAAAATAAAATTCAAGTAAAGTTCAGATGCTTAAAAAATACTTAAGTACAATAATCAAGTAGTTATATCAGCTATCCTCCCAGGGTGTGAATAGCTTTGTTGGCTACTGACACCTGGGTGCAAATAGCATGTGCCTATATATGTTGGCCATATTGCCAATTATGCCGTCACAGAAGTTTTAGGCCTTTACATATTATAGTAAACAAAATCCAATTTTTGCTTTGCAATACAAATATCATATCTAACATCTCTTTCTGTACTTTTTATACACGTAAAAGCAACATTGAATGAAATGAGCAAGAAAGACTTCAATTTCTTTCACAGAACTACCCTCAAACCAAAGGCTGCTAATTTTGGTCAAACAGCAATTTGCCTACAGTGGAAATAGAACAATAAGTGAACACACGAATAAGCAAAAATGTAATCATTTAATCCCCCCCTTCCCTGTAGCTGAGCAGATTTGTCAAATCTAATGGGCCAAGTTACACCACTGAATATGACTAGCATTAGCTACGTGTAGCAGTACAACATATTCCATTAACCGTATTAGCAGGTGTAGCCTAGCCTCTGTACACGAGACGACTATTGGTCATATCACAAGTGGCAGTATGCCCAAGTTCATTGCTTTAGTAGAATTTGTTTGTAAATGAAATGATATTTACCTTGAAATGTCCTTTGTATTGTATTTGTTCAGCCTAAAGGTCCTCCAACACACAGTCTAGACTGTCTGACTTTGACCAGCCATGTTCAGTGGGTTAGGGTTAGGGTTAGCATGTGTGATCCCCATGGTGGATATGTAAATTCCATGTTGCTGCTGAGCAACAATGGCTTCCAGAGGGTTACATTACACATAATATTGCGCTAATGTAATTACCAACATTATTGTGTTAACACAGCTCATTAAAATGATGTTGCAACTTAAAAAGTTGATCAACATGAATAAAGTGTTAATCTTGCAACCATGCATTTAATTAAGTGGTGGTACTATGTTTCCTGAGTTACCCTTTAGAGTGAACATTTCAGAAATGAACTTGGCATCTTTTATTTATTTATTTATTTATTCATTTTTATTTTGTATTTTTACAGGGGATTACTTTCAGCCTGGTTATCATTGTTCACTTGTGGTTAGGTGACATTTGTGGCTTCTGAATAAGTATCTGTGTGTGTATGTTTTTATTGCCACAACAGGCAATGTATGTGTGTGTCAGTGTGCACAAGGTGGTATGCCACTCTGACTCACCTTCTCCAGTGGTGTGTGTATGTATGCACAGGGGCACGGCAAAGCCACACACACACACACACACACACACACACACACACATATATACAACCACAGGTTGGGGACCAAAATGGTGTGATGATGTTAAATGTTACTTAACTAAGATGCACTAGTTACATTATAATGTAAATAAATCAAAAGTAACTGAATAAAAATCCATAATTCAATTTAAATAGATAAGTTACAGAGGAGTACAGATATAAATATGGAAATTGGTGTATTATTTGTTTATGGTTTGTATTGTATGTGTTGTGTTTTATTTTTATGTTTTTTAGAACTCTTGCCAGCTTTAGGCTTTTTATTTTAATGTTTAGCTTTAATTAAGAAGAATTTCATTTAATTTTAAAACAACATTCATTACAAAAGCATGCTTTGGGTGTATTTTCAAAAAGTACATGAATTGAAAATGTACTTTTCATTTTTTTTACATACTTGAAAGTATAATATTAGGCCCTATTAAGACAGACTCACTAAGAAGAAAAGATAAAAAAGAAAGAGAAGATAAAAGCAGAAAAATGAGGAGGAAGAAAATGTGTGTGTGTGTGTGTGGTGAAATGTGAGCGTTTCCTCAGTAGAGGAACGAAAGTGAAAGCACTGATTTGTTGCTCTCTCTCTCTCTCTCTCTTTAGGTGTTAAACTGTTCACACATCCCACGCTCAGGTCACCAGGGACTCACATCTCACATTGATGACATCACCGGGGACTCCCCTGCCGTGGGCGCTTGTATGGAGGTGGTGAGATATGCTGTAGACTCGCCAAGTCAAAATAAACATCTGGGGGTGTTTTATATTATCTTATCTTATCTTATCTTCATTTTTCATCTCATTTACATGAAGTACATTGTTTAGTTGTTGGCAGCAGTTCTGTTCTGAGCTGTAAAATAAAGTCAAAGTTAAACACTGCATTTGTGTAGAACACAGAAAAAGTCAAGTGGCTACTCTGTAGGTTTAATAAGTTAAAAATTAGAATATTAACCTTGTTTTCTCTTTTTTATGGATTCAAGCAATTATACACTATATGGCCAAACATATGTGCACCCCTGACCATCACTCCCCTATGTGCACAATGAACATCCCAGTCCAGATTTATCCCCCTGTGCAGTTATAACGCGCTCCACTCCCCTGTTCGGCGTCCCACTAGCTGTCGGAGCGCGGCTGTGGGGATTTGTGTTCATGCAGCTACAGGAGCGTTAGTGAG
>JAQMYM010000012.1:240407-275483 GCA_030014255.1 Parauchenoglanis ngamensis | reverse complement strand
AACCGGAGCACCCGGAGGAAACCCACACATGCACGGGGAGAACATGCAAACTCCGCACAGAAAGGCACCCTGGGTGAGCCGGGGATCTTCTTGCTGTGAGGCGACAGTGCTAACCATATATAATCTAATCTATTTTATTAACCTAGATTTTATTTTGGTTTAGCGTCAGTGTGCAAGAAAGAAAAAGGAATCCCGATTGAATTGTCAAATAAAAGTGTGACACGCCTGACAGTTTTAAGCAACATAATCCTGATTTACTCGGCAACGCCTTCATGGAACCATACCATTTTTTCCTCACATTATTCCCCTTGATGTTTAAGACCATTTAAGTCATAAAGACAGCAGAAATATCACATTTTGTTCTTAATGCCATTTTTTAAGAGCCATTTTTTAGTTTCACCTTTTTAACTAAGTTATTTAAACAGCTCATAGCAGAAGCTGAATTGTCATGACATTGAAACTGTATTGGGATGTATAATGAAGTGGCTTTTTTTTTTTTTTATTGAAATGTAAATACAATGTGCATTCTATTGATAATATAATATTATGTAAGTATAATGTAAGTATAAGGTATAGTTAATGGCTGAATGAGAGAAAAAGAGACTTTCGCGATTCATAATGAGTACTTTGAAGGTATGAATAAATATGTAAGGTATAAAAAACGTTTTTAAATATTAAAAATGTAATTAGGTCAGAGTACAAGGATTCAAATACAGATAACACTCAAGTGTGATTAATAATTTAGGGTTAGTGAATTCAGTATTGTTCCAACTGTTAAAGTAGAAAAAGAAGAGTATTGCAAAGGTCCAAGTTGAAAAAGATTTCACTTTGAGAGTGATGTCTTTGACAGGCATAGCGAAGCATGAAAGTGAGAATGAAAAAGACAAGAAAGAAAATCAAGAGCTGTCAGCATGGTGCCGGACTTTACTGACAAAACGACTCCTGCACTGAATCAGCTCCAAACTTTTGCCCCAAACTCAGTGTTTTATAATCTCAAGAGCTGATTCGAATCTATGAATCAATACGGTGTAGAGTCAAATACATCCTGTTTCAACAACCACCACTTTTCCAAATGAAATATTTTGAATAAAAATCCCAATAAATTGGTCAATGATCGTTTGTATCCTATGAAACATTTATAAATGATCTTTTCACAAAGAAAGGGTTTGCGGTTTAGGTGTTTAATCTCAAGCTTCATTTGATAGCTGGGAAGAGAAGCTAGTTTGCAAAGCTGTGATAAATTAAAGGAAAATAAATTTGTTCATTATTTCTTCATAATTGTAATTTAAAATGGCTATAAAGAAATCAAATAGAAATTTCTTTCACGTTGATTGCGGTCGAAGTCATTTTAGGACTCATTTGCCGTGTTGATTGACCTTCTTCATTGCTACTAAATGAACTCGGAGGCGTATTAAAATAAATACATTTCCCTGATGACGCTGCATGTCTGAAGCTTTATGAGTCTTTTTGCTCTTTGTTGGTTTGTTTTGATACTGATGTGCTTTGTGAAGTTCATTCCAATGTCAGTTTTCTCTCGGGGAATCCTTTCCAGAATTTTCCTAAGTTTGCTTTTACTGCTGCGTTAAAGCTTACAGTGCATTTAAAACCAATCCTTTGGCTATGTTTGGGTAATGAATATTTTATATTTGGCTCACACAATGGATAATAGCTAAACGTTCATTCTGCCCTTTGGGAGTGTATAGGTTACTGAAAGAACACTACAGCTTACAAAGTGAAGACAAAATGTGAATTCTTCCTCTGGTAGATGGTCACAGATTGTAAAGAGATGGGCATGTATTCATTTTCCTCCCATCCCTTTAATATCTCACAGATTTATGTTCATTGTACTGCATATGTACATATTATTACAACTTACCATTTGGCATTTTCAGGATCCAAATTAGCATGAACAAGAATAGTTTCTCTATGTGTTTAACGCTATATGTTTCGTAACACATGGTTTGAGGCAGGATGGAAGCCATTTATTTAAGGATTTCTAAAAATCTTCATAAAAGTCAGACCACGGGTAAGTCAGACTAGCCATTTTTAGAATTTGAGTAGAAATTTTTTGAAATTTTTACATTTTAGTCTTTGTTTTGTTTTAGTCAAGACAAGTCAATGGAACTCAGTTTTAATTTTAAATGTGGTTTTTGCTTGTATAGAAAAATAACTATATATCCCCTGTCTGATATTGTAATGGTACATTCCATTTAGCGTTCATGGGTGTGCAAATATATAATAAACTTTTGAGATTTGGATTAAACCTATTTAGTTCAAGTAAGCAGTCAAACAGACTAATAACTTTGCACTGGTGAAGCCAGAGAACGGTGACCGCTTAGATTTATATTTTCACTTAAAGTTCACACAAAATTAAATTTGGCCCAGATTACACTGACCTTTTCAGAGCACACGCAATAAGATGTGTCGTCATACGGTACGTGGAGTAGCAAAGATGCATGTTTTCTCCAGAAACATCTTCTCCAAAGGAAGACCAAAACTGTTTTTTGTTTGATATTTAGATACATGCTGGATTTAGACATATTCAGAATGGGCTAGCCTAGTGAATGATCAATGTTTTCAAATGTGGCTTGATGACAAAATATCACTGCTTCAACCTTGCAGTAAAAAAAGCTTATCATTTATATATTTCACCTACCTTTATTCTGAGTGAAGTGCTAAATGCTGATCAGGCTTAAATATAATAATTTTAATAATAATGGGTTGTGATTTCCACTGCTTAACTGAACCAATTCAGAAAAATCACCCACTTTGGGAATCAATGATCCATACAACCATTATATATATCATGTATCCACTTAAGGGTCATGGGGGCGGGGGTCACCATGGGACACCAATCTTTAGCAGGGCTAACACAGAGTTTAACAGCCATTCACACTCACATTCACACCTATGGGCAATTTAGAGTAGCCAGTTAATGTAATCTGCATGTCTTTGGACTTTGGGAGAAAAACCGGAGCACCCGGAGGAAACACGCACAGCCAGAACATAAAACTCGGCACAGGAAGACCCCAGTCAACTGCAAGGTTCAAACCCAGAACCTACATGCTGTGAGACAAAAGTGCTAACAACTGCACCACCGTGCCACCCACCATAAACACATAAATAAATAGAGCAAATTAACGGAGGGGTTTAATCTCAAGATTTTTCCCCCCCCACATTTCCACGACGACAGCTTGTTGGAAAGCAATTTCTCCTATCATTATGTTCAGTGGAGCCTTTTTGCCAAAACTCTCATGCCCTGATGAGAGTCTTACCAGAATCTGCTGAAATGTGTTTCTCTATTAGACTGTTTTTCATGCTTTTGCTGCTCAAGTACTGAAAATAATTCAATTACCCCACCTATCACCTTAGAGCTGACTTTTCCAAGCACTGGCTTTGTGAAAGAGCAACTCTGTGTTGTTAATCCTTCTGTCCAGACATAAAACTTATATTAATAGCTTTATCAAACATCTCAATTTGAATCGGTCAGAAGGTGCTGAATAAATTTCTAAAAAAGAAAGAAAGAAAGAAAGAAAGAAAGAACATCAACTCTGCAAGCACCTGTGCCGGCTACAAGGCAAATCATATTATTAATTTTAATGTGCTCATTTCTAGTGTAACGGCTAATTCATAGTTTTCTCTAAGGCTATGTTTATTTACATTAATGGGAGGACTCTCCAGTATTAGTGCTTTATAAGAGTCAGAGGTAGAGCTCTAACTTTAAGCATTCTGACACAGAACGAGGTGGAGGAGTTTACGATTTGTGGGTTCTTTTTAGCAAGACAGGCTGTATTTTACATCTAATTAACTTCAAGACAGAAAAAAGAGACACTGACGAGGGAGTGAATGTTTACAGCTGCTATAACATAAGTTATATGGAACTAACACTTGTTTAGTGGACATTCCACAGCATTAAATGTAACTCGAAATGGATAATAAGTAAATTCACTGTACGTTTTCCTACATGCCTACATAATATTACAGTAATAAATGATTATTTTTATTGCATAATAATATTGCATAATTAAAATAATAGCTTGCAGGAGTTCCTGGGCGGCTTTATGTGTCTGATGTTGTTAAATTTCCACCTAGTCCATCACACAGGGAGGGATTCACACAGCTGGAAGCCATGGTTAGAGCTGCAGTATCATTAGGAATCTCCCTGGTCATTTTTGCTGAACTCAGCAGTTTTACACAGGAGCTAGTGAACTTTTGTTCAGACAGTGCGTGAGTGTGTAGTTAAGGGCACAATGGCTTGTGTAGAAGAACATAAAATGAAATACAAATTGAGAGAGACCAGAGACACAGGCCAAGACACATGTTTTAAAAGACTGAAGCAAACAGCTTCATTATTTCTGTACAGATGTGGCATTGCGAGACAGAGGTGTCCTATTTGCACTTTTCCTTTCACCTGTTCTCTCAATATGCTTACTCTTTACGCTCTCTCTCTCTTTCTCATACACAAATCATGCTACCTTTCCCAGTAGAACTGTTCCATGATATAAATCATGTTATCCGACGGTGTGGCTAAATTCTTGTTTCTGATTGGTCAGAAGGTGTTTCATTTTCTGTATCAGCTCTAACAATAGTTCCAGCCAGAAAACCAAATATGAATGGACTTGCTGTAATCAGTTATCATTTCTATAGTCGCAGCTTATTCTGCTGCCACAAGCTGCCACTGTTGGGCCCTTGAGCAAGGCCCTTAACCCGCTCTGCTCTGCACTGTACATGGCTGACCCTGTGCTCGGACCCCAGGTTCCTAACAAGCTGGGATATGCTAAGAAAAGAATTTCACAAAGCTGTAATGCATATTTGACACATAAAATCTTCCTCTTCTTTTTCTTCTTCTATAGGAAAGTCTTCAGGACAGAGGAGTTTGCAATTTCTGGTTTCTTGGTACCATGATTTTCTTTCTGTCTTAAGAGGCTGGTGAGGGTATGATTTACTGGACTATTAAATGTAACTATAAATATAAATAAAACATAAGATGTGTCTAATAATAAAAATATTTTTGTTATTTAAAGTTCCACTATGTAGGATTCAACCAACTGAACGCCCCCTTTTTTTATTAGCGCGTGCGGTGGCCGTCAGGTGCCTTTAGCGTGCTTCCAAGTACTTACATGTACACTCCCTTGCTTTTTTCCATGCTAAATAATAAGTATGATCCTCCATTTTTCAAAATTTGAGTTCTCAGACTTGTTAGCCAGCACCAGCAAACACTTCTTTCTTCTTTATTGTCTTCTTTCTTCTTCATCGTCATCCTTCTGGTGCTTCCTTCCGGATTCACGCTGCCGCTTGTAAAAACACAAAACACTGAAGGTGCTCTCTAGAGGTTTGTCCGTTCTGGGCTACTGTAGCCGCGCAGCATGGCGGCTCTGTAGAGGTGGACACGCTCCCTGTGTAGATTTAAAGGGCTCGTTCTAAGATTTTGAAAAACACAACAATTCATAGTTACTGGTAATTATACACTAATGAAAACATACTTATGAATTCCATAAGAATATTATGTATTATGTACTCCATTTCCGCTAATGGATACATAGTGGACCATAGTGGAGCAACAAAGAAAAATGTTTGATGTACACATTTATTTATAGCATTTATTCCTCTTCCTCATTAACTTTATATCCATTTATACTCCATTTAAAGTCCATGGAACAAGTTTCCGTTCTCATCTACTTTAGAGCATTTCCTCACCGGAATTCTTATTTCTCTTATCTGTCTCTCTCCAAGCTAAAAAAAAAAATCCTGCAGATTATAACATTGTTGAAAACTGATATGAAAACAGATTACCAATGGAGCCTCAGCATGTAGAGATTTTCTATAGTTTTTGCTTGTTATGATTATATAATATAATATTCACATTATCCACCTTAATGCTACCTTGTATTCAAAATCCATTAAAAACTCAAATAGAGATTTACTGGCTTGATAAATAAGGAATGAGTCCAATATGTGCGGGAAAAAAGATATAAAAAGCCATTTTGTTCTGATAGATGCCTTTTTTATGTTCATAAGCGCTTAAAGTGCTGTATTGATGTTTAATATTTTCATTAATCTCTCTCTCTCTTTCTCTCTCTCTCTCTCTCTTTCACACACACACACACACACACACACACACACGCCACACTTGAAGGCTTGAGATGCCGTCCCACACACACAAATACATGTACATGTTAAATATTAACAAAATTGCTAATTATCAAAAATGAGACAAAATGTGAGGTGTTCACTCTCTGGTAATTACGCAACTCAAAAGTTGCTACACACACACACACACACACACACACACACACTTGACCCAAAGCTCCCCTCTCGTCTACCGTTAAACTCTTAGCACCTGCCGCAGTGATGGTTGATGGAGGTGGCATTTAGAGACAGAGACGGGGTGAGAAATGGGTTAGTCGCAGACCTCACGTACAGAGGGTGAGGTAGAGGTTATGGACACACGCACACACACACACTGAATTTTTGGTCTTAACATAGACCATGATAATCTGGATTAAGGTAAGAAAGAGTAAAAATGTGTGTGTGTGTGTGAGAGATTCCCCATCATAAGCCTCTCACTGCAAATGTAATTTCTCCCTGTGATGCAGCTTGTGAAGAGATTAGCGTAGGTCTTCACACACACACACACACACACACACACACACACACACACACACACACACACACACACACACGTATCTCATGTAAGGCGATGCTTTTGGACTTGTTTTTTGGACTTGACTGCCCTTCCTCGCTGCTCAGCTCCTCCCTCTGTAACTAAAGGAAAAGGAAGAACAAGTGTATGTACTAAATGAGACGTTCTCACTGACTGGAGCATCTCTCTAAAGTAAATTCACTTTTTGATCAAAACATTATTGCACATGTATCACACACTTAAAAGTTCTGCTCTGTATAAAACAACATTTATTACTTGACTTTCTTGCAAGGATTTCATTTGTCCCCATTGTTTATTTAATTAGGATTATTTATTTTTAATATGTGCTTCCTATTATTATATTATTTATTGTCATTTGTTTTTTGGAAGAAGTGGAGCATTTGTACTGTAGGATTTTGATGCATCATGAATCAATGGAACAATCATGAATTCTTCTTCTTCTTATGATTATTATTATTATTATCATAAATTATACTTGATTACAAATTGGAGGCAGATGCAAATGCAGACAATTTATGTAACGTGCAAACAAACCAACCAAAAATGTGAACATAAGAACCACAAATATGAACTGTGGACATAAGGCAAGAGACATAAAGACTATAAGCAATAATGAAGCACACACAACAAGTGACAACTACAACAAAAGCTTGATGGTGAGATGTTGAAAGATTGGAACTGAAATACTGGTGTTGAATAAGGTATAACGGGATACAGATGAGAGTGATTAGTAAGGCGTGGCATGCTGGGCTTGAAGGGTAACGTAGTTCTGCATACTTTGGCATTATCCTGACAATCATTAAATGGGATTTACACTCAGAAAGCACTCCAACTAGAGACCTCTTTCCTCATTCATCCGTTTCAACAATGGGCAAACTTCAATCAATAGTTTTCTGGGTCACAGGCTAAAGGGTGTAGAACTGATGAATCAAGGAGGCCTTAATCAGGGTTTCTGGAAGCACACTGTACAATTAAATACCTCGCTCTGATTTCATGGGTGGCGTCGCCATTTCCCCCTCTATGTGCAGGATAAATGCATCCTATAATGCAGCATATGATCAAAGCCATAAGTCCACAACAAGCAGTTGTTTCTGGGCTGATTGAACGCTTTCAAAAATAATATTGAGGTCTACTTGGACATCTTGGAAGCAAGGTTGCTGCAATCCTCCTACACCTTGTAAGGCGGTCAACACAACAAACACTCTGAGGAGTGACAGCCTGCAACAGGGTCACATCTGCTTCCAGCACAAACACCAAGCTTGCTTCAACAGACGATCCAGTGCCTTTCAGTGAGCTGCTGCTGGCTCTGGGGAGATTAGACCTGAGCCGTTGGTGTTATTGCTCGGAGGTTTTTAACCTAAGCAACTTATAACTGAGACAACTGAGAAGTTGGAGTATACGCTTTACCGTTAAGGACCCAAACATGGCAGCTTAGCGAACTCACGACTTTCCGATCAGTAGCTCAAAGCCTTAACCCCTGAGGCGCTACTTCCCCACATCATGTCCTACAGCCAGCACAACGAGGCTACTGCTTTCTGAACTTGTAGTCAAACTGGAAATGTCGAGGAGTATCCACCATGGGATCACTTCCTGTGCTATGACAGAAGCCCATGACCACCACCTACAATAATGGAGAAGCTCTTGGCTAATGAGGCCAGAGCAGATCTGCATGGTGCTTATGAACCAAACTGCATGCTGGTGGTGTTAAGCAGTGTGGTCACTCTTTATGGGCCATCTTGTGGAAAATCTCTCTTTGGCAGTCACAGTGAGATGACAATATAGCATATTAAGCAGCCCACCAAAGTTTGACCTGTGCTGCTTGAACTAACCCTGAAATCTCCCAGAGCCTCTTTTAATAGGTCGGAACTTTTAATGCCAGTAATAACCTAATAACTTGGTTTTGATAACCATCTAAATCCATCTAGTCCCACTAATCTGGAGCTTGAAGGTGCAAGGAAGACACCCAATGTAACATAACCAGTTCCACTAACAGGCAGAAAGAAGGTTTGCTTGTGAACAAAAAACTTCCCATATTCCTGATTAGTCCTAGAGTACTAAATACGTTGTTATGCAGACCCAAGTGACATCCTAGTTCCACTGCACTCAAAGATCAACTGACTTCTCTTAGGTATGCATGACCTCACCACCTAGCAGACCTCAAATCACCAGCAACTTCACATAAATCATAGTGGCATAGATCTCATTGGTCTGATGTTTAGCTTGGGGTCATGAGTACATCTCCATCATCATGGATTATGCCACCAGAGTTTAAAACAACAAGAGGGCTCTGGCAATACATAATCCTTCCATTCGGCTTTTGTGATGCCCCAGAAGTCTTCCAGCAACTGATGTAGACCTGACCCTACCACTGCTTCCTGGTATGTACTAAGATGAATGTTATCCAAGTTCCCTATTTCCCCCACACAGAGAGATAAAGGAGCATCTTGTTTACTTCTGGGAGCTTCAAGAGACACAAACATATTATTTACTGCCACTCAAAAGAATGCTACCTGATATTAATAGAGGTACAGTAGAAGATTAGTCATGACATCCTAATGCCTCAAGAGCAGAAGGTAGAAATCCTCAAGATGAACCCTAACTTGCTCTCTATGTACCACAAAAACCAGGTATTGATTTTGATAGCATGATCTTACAATGGCTTTGTCTCTAACTATTGCATTTCATTCTTTAAGATCTAACAAAACAGAAGATAAGCTACAGCCTGGGCTTTGGCTCATCAACCTGTCTGTCTTCATCTTCACCATCTGCAGTGTTTTGTGTTCTCAGGCGTTTGTACACACTCTCTTCTTTTACACTCAATGCCCAAAACCCTGAGATGGTAAAATGTACAGTATTTGTTCAGTCAGGTGTGTGTGTCAATCAGAATGTAGAATATTTCAGCTCAGATCAGCATTCATTGCCTTCTGTCTGTGGTGAGGAGGATGTGGGTTTTACATTCATATGAGATGCACATGCATGGGTTTATTGAGAGAGGGAGAGAGTAGTTTTATATTCTTCTATTCCACCACAATGCACATCTATCCCTCTATTTATTCTCTGAAGATGGGAGATGGCTTTACTTTGTTTGTTTTCTTTATTAGAATAAAAAATTGCAATATCAAGAAAGGTTGTCAGCCATGGTTACCAAACTTCCACAGAACTCTTTTCTGATTAACAAAATTAAAGAATCACCTTCTAACCCTAACCCTAACCCAGCATTTCTATCTACTAGGGGAATATTGTGTATACCTGATTATTATATCACAGTTCTGTTGAATTCGGGATTCTGATTGGTCAGAAAGTGTTGATTAATTTTCTGAAACAGCAAATCTGATAGTAGTGCAGCTGCACATCACAGCTTTATATTAATGTGCTCATTATAATATGTTATCATTTCTATAGTAACAGCTCATTCACAGGGACGTGTATGTAGGCTAGGATTGTACATGTACATAAATGGAAATTGTACATAAATGGAATTTAAAAATGTTTGTAATTGTTGAAATCTGTAACTAAGTTTTCTGATATCTTCAGGACAGAGGAGATTACGCTCCGCTTTTATTTTCAGTAACATGACAAGCTGCATTTTTTTAAGAGAGAGAAAAATGAAAGGCTAGTGAGGGAATGACTGATATTATAGCAGCTATAAACAATGTCAAGTATAACCATAAATAGATAAAAAGTATAATGCGTCATCCGTTAATAAACAAAAAAAATGTAATCATTGGTATACTGCTGCGGTATAAAAGGACTGAAATGTGGGAATTTAACAGTAACACACACAATGGGTAATTTTTCAATTTTGTCCAAAATTAAATCACTGCTGTTAATTGCTACATGGCGCATTTCTGAAAGTGTTTCCCAAATAAACAGAGAGCAGAATCCAGTGGATATAACACTGATATTTAGTGCTAATAGCACTTTTTCAGAAACACAGCCATGTCTTTATCATTATCATGAATAAATCTCTGAGTTTGTGTAAGTATTACGCGAGTGCAGGTAGTTAAACCCGGCTGTGTATTTGATCTCAGGGCTGATCTCTGTGAAGGCAGCAGATTTACGACTGTGAGGTTTTGTGGTCATGAAAACACACCATGTGTCTGCTTTAGTGTGTGTCAGGAGAGGTCACTGCCATGTGTATTCTTAATGTGCGAATAAATCGCCGGGAGAATAAGCGAGAGCGCTGGGCTGTAACTCCATAATCTCCTTCTTTCATCTGCATAGTGAAACTTATTATTGATAAATATGTAGAATAAATCTGTAGTTTAGCTCAGAAACTGACATTTAATGGAATATCTTGCATACTGTCCATTGCTTACACCATATATATATAAAAAACATCCCGTGAGTGGCAGTGCTGAGGACGACGGGAGAGGACACGGAGAAAGGCCAGACTGGTTTGAGCTGGCAGAAAGGCTACAGTAACTCAGATTACCACTTTGTGTAATTGTGGCAAGTAGAAAAGCATCTCCGAATGCACAACATGTTGAACCTTGAGGTGGATGGGCTGCAACAGCAGAAGGTTCCACTTCTGTCAGCCAAGAACAGAACGCTGGGGCTGCAGTGGGCACAGGTTCACCAAAACTGGACAGCTGAAGACAGGAAAAATGTAGCCTGGTCTGATGAATCTGATTTCTGCTGAGGCACACAGATGGTAGGGTCAGAATTTGGCATCAACAGCATGAATCCATGGACCAACCTGCCTTGTGTCAACAGTCCAGGCTGGTGGAGGTGGTGTAATGGTGTGGGGAATGTCTTCTTGGCACACTTTGGGCCTGTTAACACCAATCAGTCATGAATTGCTTGAATGCCACAGAATATTTGAGTTGTTGCTTCATGGCCACAATATACATTATCAATTTACCATTACACATTATCTTCTAAAGGGTGATTCCAGCATGATAATGCACCGTGTCACAAAGCAAAAATCGTCTCAAAGTGGTTTCACGAACATGACGATGAGTTCAGTGTTCCTCTGTGGTCTTTCTGATCTGAATCCAGTAGTGTGTAGATCCAAGTGTAGTAGAACGAGAGATTCAGAGCATGAAAGTGCCCCTGAAAAATCTGCAGAAGTTACGTGATGCAATCATGTCAACGTGGACCAAAATCTCGAAGGAATGTTCCTTGTGGAATCCGTGCCTAGAATAATTGAGGCTGTTTTGGGAGCAAAGGCAGGTGCGGTAGGATTGTTTTTTTTGTGTGTGTTTTGGTAGCTACGAGAAAAGGAGGAATTCTGTTGAAGTTGATGTAAATTTTGGAACGTCATCAGTTAGCGACAGGAGCAACATCAACCTCATTAGGAAGTTTTTCAGCTTTTCTTGGACCTACAGTAAATTGTTCAGCTAACACTGCCTACATAATACCCGATTAATTTTTTGACCCCTTAGACTAAGTATAAGACAGGAAAAAGCGTTTCTCAGTTAGCAGGATTTGTCCTAATGAGACAAGTGGTTATTAAAATTAAACGTGGCCAATGGTTCTCGGGCCATAAAGCCTGGAATGTGTGTGTGCCTTTTCATCTCCTCCAGTGACGAGCTGTCCTGACAAACTACATGACACACACACACTTCCTCCGCTCCCCCGTCGAGCCTCGTTCTGGTCTTAATTTTTACACCCTTAATTTTATGGGTGGTCATCGGGTGTGCTGGACAGAGGTCGCTTTAATGGGAGCAGACATAAAACTGTGGGCTCGTTTGAAATTAATATATGCAGTAAATCAGGACTTTAGGGTTTTTTTTGGGGTGGGGGTGGGGTGGGGTTTGTCCTCACTGTATTTTTTAAACTACAGCCTTTTATGGTTTGTTTTTGTGAATGTTTTTCACTCATCTGTGAAACGTAGTTGTAAATGTGTAACAATTTTGGTGTGATAAAAATCCAGTGCGGTATACTTGGACAATTTTTTAAAATAATAATAATAAAATTAATTAAAAAAAAAGACTACAAGAAATGAACAAAGAAAGATAGGAAGAAGAAAAATACACTCTTTCCTCTTTACTCAAAGTAAATCGACATTTTTCAGTTTGTCCTTGCTTTAGGAATTTTTTTTTTAACTAGAGACAAAATCTAAAATGTGTACAGAACTGATAAATACAATTAATACAATAAATTACAATTAAAATTTAAACATGGAGACTAAATGCAAGAAATACAAGAAGAAATAAAGAAATGCACTTGGTTTTCCACTTCTTTTGTTTGATTCGATTTTTCTTGCTCTTGGAATTGTTTTAAAACTGGGGCTTTTTATCGTTTCTTTTGTGGTGTTTTTTTCCCCTTTTCTGGGAAATACAGCTGTAAACATACACTTCCTCTGTCAAACAATCAAATTTGTTCTTTTATTTCGGAGACAAAATTTTCTGCTTTGCTTCAAATTCATAAATGGCGATCGAAATAAGAACTACACTTGGCTCCTTCTTTCCCGTCCCTAACGAGGTGTTGACAGCCATGTCGCGGTGATCGCAGACTCGACAGCCTCAGGTCAGAGCTCGTCATCCTCAACCTTAACCTTTCCATCCCTCCATCTAATGTCTAACGTTTACAGAAAAGCGAGAAAAGAGTAGAGGTCCTGGCGTGAAGAGGCGACCGAGGTGCCACGTCTCAAATTGGCTTTGTCATATCCACTGTGCTGCTCGTTTAGCGTGATGTGACAGAGCCGAGGGCCGCCGCGTCACCTCTGTTACTACACCCTGTGTCAGACCCTATTTACTGCACTCCTGTTAACATATAGGACATATTTGGGATGCCTTTTGTAGGGCTCTATATCATTTGCAGAGCCCTATAGAGGGTGTTCTTGATTTGGACAATCCTCCAGAGACACACAAAAGGAAGAATAATGTTTGGGTTTCTGCAGGGAGTCGAGCAGCGGGTGATTTCCCTGCTCACACACTCATGAGCTCCTCGTAAACTCGTATTTACGACTTTGTAATTTCACATTTACGAGTTTGGAACCCCGTATTTACGACTCGGCACAAGTTTGAGCTTTTCAGGAGCCGGTCAAACACATGGAGTTCTGTTGCTGCTCTGGAGGTTTCTTTGTGTGTTTTTCAGCAGCACATTGAAGCTGAACATGTTTGTAATATGATTCTGTAGTGAGACATGCATGTATCATGGCTTTCCTCCGTTGCTCACCTGAAGAGTTCCTTTTACAACTTAATAATAAAACTAATAATCTTAAACACATTGCTGTGTTACAGTTTTGGGGAAAGAAACACAAAAACTTGAATAGCAATCAAACACATGAACTGGCTGGTTTTCAGTCTTTAAAAATGCTGTTTTTGTGATCAAATTTCAGTGGTATAGCTGATCTCAGTCCCACTGATGGTCTTCAGTCTACACCACTTCAAAACACCACCAGACACCAGGAAACATGGACCCACAGAGTCGCAGCGCTGCAACAAGCCCTACACAACAAGGCAAGCTCAGACAAATCCCTGAGCAGAGCCCTGAAACCGCTCCGAAACATTTCACCAAACAGCACAAAGCGGGAGTTAAAGGAACAGAGCAGAGCGAACTTCCCTGCCAAGGACAAAAACAACAGACACGCCGTCAATCTACGGCCCACGAACGCTAATCACACATGGAGGACTGTGGCCAGGGGAAATCTGCCACTCGAGCTTGGGTCTGGAACAATCAGCGGACAAATTCGACAAAATTAAAACAATAAACAACATACAAATATCAAGCACACAATAACGTGAAATTAGAAAGAAAGAAAAAGTGAAGCAAAAACAAACACAGCACAGTCTCAACTGGAAATCAGCCGTGCAAATCTTTTTGCTCCACATCAGCGTGCTGCTATGAGTTATCCCCCAAATATGCACCAGGGAGAGCTTTTCTTTTTTCCTCCCCTATAAAACAACAGATGAGCCAATCGACATGTGAAACTGGAATGATTGACAGTTGCTCAGGTGTGTTGAGCTCTCCAGAATGAACTGAGCCCCTGGAAGCCCCGCCCCCTTTCTTTCAGCTCACGTAACGGTTCTCTTGTCTTGTTTTTCCATCAGCTTGGAAGATGTGCTGATGTTGTGTTCTCGCTTACAGTCAGAACAAATGGAGAGTGATTTAAGATCATTAATGTGAAATAAAATCTATGAGTGTGTGCTTAGATAACATTATATTTTTATGGATCAATTTATAGATTCATAAGCTGAATGTTTATAACTGGAATTTATATTCTATGGGATATTATATTAAGATATGTTGCACATTTTAAAATTAAAGTAAGTGTTGCAGGTATTGTGTTTTGTGACACGCTTCATACACAAATGCACTGCTTCGCTGTCACTAGTTTATTGGCTTATTTAATGCTGCATTTAAAGCTGCTGAAAAATACCAGATTAATTCATTCTGAACAGGAAAAAACAACGAACACCCCTCAACTCGGAACTCCTACTTGGGACGGTCCGGTCTTCTCGAATCGAGTTCAGCAAGTGATGGCAACTCAACATGTTCAGTCACAGCATCAGCAGCTCTTCTTCTTATCTTTAAGTAAGTCAATGATGCTTTTTAATGAGAAAAGGAATGTTGAAGTTACTGCGCATACCATTTCTGCACCATCTTTAAATGTAAAGCTGTCAAAACTTTACACATCTCCCCAAAAGCAAACAAGATCTAACACAGAACTGAACACTAAATGATCATTTGTGATTCCTCTAGAAAATTCCAGCTTTGTTTTTGAACATAAAACGTATCCCTGAACTGATTTCCCCTGATGTGCATCCTTCCTGTGTGTTTACACCTGCGAAGGGCTGAAAGCAAATCGTAGTTTGAATGACTGCAGCTAATTTCTTAACATGTAAAATGTGTACAATATTCACTCCTTTAACACAGATGGCTTCTGTATTGTATGTGGTGAAATTGGAGCACGTCTGAAACCTACTCCGTGTGGTTTATTGCTCGAAGGAAGGGGAAATTGTAAGCAGACACTGTACACGCATGGCTGGATGAGTTAGCTAGCCATCGGTTAGCTTTCAGTTCAGTATTTACTCATTTAGGATAGAACATGCGGTTCATGTCGGTGACTGGTTATAAATGTCTGTGATGATCAGATTAGGTGAGGTTTGCTGTAATGTTGCTGTGGTTCTTGTGGCTGTGGAGCAAAGCTTAAATACATCATTATTCTGTAACCTGAGAACACGACAACACAGTCCTCTTTGTAATTTTGAAGTCCTGTCCTTAAACCAACCTACCAGACGCCTGAATTCTGGTTCTTCTCTATTGTTTCGAACATTGTTTACAACCTACCGGAAATGTCCTAGGAAACAGTGACATCACTCCCTGCACTCATGATTATTAGTTTCAAATGGTTCCCATAATTTTGTGACTTTCGTAGCCTGAACGTACAGAGGCTGAAAATGAAATAAAGCTCTGAGGAGAACTAAACTTTAAAAGTTAAAAGTTAAGTAATAAGAGCGGATCATGAACATGTGGTGCAAAAAAGCTAAAGAAGTGAAATGTAAAGTAATAATGTATGTTTCTACGCTGATGCGCGGAGTCTATTCACAGAGACATTTCTCTACTCTTACTGTGTGTGTCCGTCCCTACTGACTCTATATGTGCCTCTGAGATTTAACAAAGTAAATCGCCGTTTAAAGCTGTCTCACTCTCCCGCTTGTCTCACTGTCTCACATGTCTCACTGTCCCTCATGTTTCCATCTTGTGTAAAAGCACACTATTGATTTACAGAAGTCTCACTGTGGATGTCTCTGGTGGTCAATCTCCCTACAGAGAGAGAGAGAGAGAGAGAGAGAGAGAGAGAGAGAGAGAGAGATTTTCACTCCATTTTTTATGGAAGAGTTTTGTATGGAATCGTGTGAATAATCACACGATTCACCTGTAAAATAGTTTTTTTGGACAGTCACGTAATTTTTATTTTTATTTTCACACACAGGGGCACAATTCATTTACTGTCATGTGTGTTTACTTGAGTCTATAGTTCATGTGTACAACCTCAGAACAGTACATGAAATATTACTTACATGGGAACTGTATTATTATTATTATTATTATTATTATTATTATTGTTGTTGTTGTTGTTGTTGTTGTTGTTGGCACTGCACGCTATGCACCATGTAGACAGACAGAGAGAAAGACAGAGAGAGAAAGACAGGATCTCAACATGAAGTGGCTAATTAACGGGGACAGAGGTGTGTCGAGGGGCCGCTCGCGCGCGTCTTGACCGGAGACGAGAACAGATTTTTTATTCCTTCTTCCGGCTGACAGCCAATCAGCCTCCAGCAGTGCGGGGACCTCCCATCCCTCTCTCTCACTTTCTCTCTCCCCCATGCCTCTCTACCCCACTTTCACTTTCTTTCTCTCTCTCTCTCTCTCTCTCTCTCTCGTTCACAGATTTTTAGCCCCCTTTTCCCCAAATTCTTCACACATCCGAGCCGCCGCTCACATCACACGTGCACGCACACACACGCACACACACACACACACGCACACGTGCACGCGCACAGCTAGTAAACTTGGCGCACGTCTTGTAACATTTCTTAATGTGATTGTTGTTGTTGTTGTTGAATTCAGCATTAATGTGGTTATTTAGTTACGCTTGATATGTTATAGATTACTAGCATGACGTAGCCTATGCATGTACATTGCGCTCATGCACGCGCGCTTCAGTAGTGAGGAAATCGTCTCTCTCTCTCTCTCTCTGATGAGCTCACACTCCAAAAACATGACAAGGCACCTGGGACCCGGATGTGTCAGGTGCGAACCCGTGTGCGCGCGCTCCCGTATGTGCGTGCGTGTGAGAGATCGATAATAAAATGAAAAATTTGCATGTATGTTCAGTTTATGTTATGCTTAAGGTTTTTCTCTTTTTTTCCTTTTTTCTCGTTCACCTACTTCACTAGGGAACATCCGGGTAATTTTACTCCTCCTCCTCCTCCTCCTCCTCATCATCATCATCAACACTCTAATAGGCTATAACGAGCACTAGATAAGATATTCAGTATAGTGCAATTTGCCTGAAAATGCTTTGCATTATTGCACTACATAGGGTACGAAATAATCCTGAGCTCCCTATCTAGTGCATTTTTCACCAATAAACAAGTCATTTTGGTTCATAATCTTCTCTTTAAATTAGTGCACTAGACAGGGAATGAAATAACATACCTAGTGTAATACCATAACATGTCTTACATACCATGTGTAGTGCATTTTATCTCCAGTATCGAGTCATTTCATATTTAGCTCCTTCCTCTTTATATTAGTGCACTAGATAGAGTATGAAATAATGGCGACCATCTTGTTCCGTGCAGTAATGTAGAGAATAGGAGGCTAAATCTGATCCCTGAATCCCAGGGTGATTAAGTGCACTAGACAGGTGACAGAAGCCAATAATTTATACACTACCTATTTTTCTATGTTTGTAAATAATAGAGCAAAACTTAATCGGATGTAATAGAGCATTACTTAGGGTGCCATTCGGATTCAGCACTAATCACACTTGCATGATTTTCTTAAAATTCTATTTTAAGAAAGATCTTTTGCAGCATTCATTTAATTCCATCCACTCAGTAGTGCATTCACTTTACAGAGCCCCTGGAGTCTTCACTGTTTTTAATAAACCCATCCTTAGTGCACTAAATAGGGTATAAAACACCTGCCCCCTTATACATATCAGCATCATCATCATCTTCTTCTTCTTCTGCTTCTTCTTCACGCATATACATCCCGGGAATTTAATCCATCACTATCATAATAATAATAACAACAACAACAACAATAATAATAATTGTGATTATTATTATTATTATTATTATTATTATTATTATTACTATTATTATTAACACCTGATTATCGAGCGCGTGCCCGAGTCTCAGCTCTCAGCGTCCTCTCTTGGCATCTGTTCACTTTATAAATGAAGTATTAATAAATTAATTATCACACTGAAGTAAAAAAAAAAAGCTGTGGGAACAAGAAATATACAAAACCACTCGATAGACATTTATTATTATTATAATTATTATAATAATAATAATTATTATTATTATTCTTTTGTTTTCTTATTATTATTATTGCTGTTGTTTCATTCTGAATGAATAAATAAGAATGGTTGATAAATACATCTGCACGGTAAAAACCTGCCATTAATCCCTCAATATCATCTAATAGATTCTGTACATTATATTCATTTAAAACATATAAATATCAACAATAATAAATCAAGGAAAGAACATTTTAATACGATATTAAATTAGAATTTAAACAAAAGCAATGTCTCATTTCAAATCATAAATGAAAAGCATGAATATAAACATAAAGATACATTATATCTAAACATATTTCAAAGGAATGTCTTGTCATAAATTCGAAGTGATCATTGTTCTTTCTTTCCCCGCAGGACACCGGAAATCCCTCACACCGCCTCCTTCCGTTCATTACTTTATTTTATTTATTCATTCGTTCATTCATCTTTTAATTTTTAATATTTTAACAGCGTCTCAACTCTTATACATATTATTTTAAAATCAGAGCAGCGCATTTATTTCATTTCTGAGTAATTCGGTTTTAAATGATACATAATCACATTAAACGTTTGTCGGGTTGATTATAATATTCATTTTATTTTATTTATTTTTTAATTTTGTGCGGCTGTTTTTGGACGCGGTGTAAACAAAAGGGAAACACCTGAAGGATCTCTCTTTCTCTCACTCTCTCTTTGCGTGTGGCACGCCGTGTGTGTGTGTGTGCGTGCGTGCGTGTGCGTGTGTGTGTAAGGTGTAGGAGATAGGAGGCGGGACCGTGACGAAGCACCGTGCGCACGTGCTGAAGAAGGACCCGAAGGTTTCTTTAATGCTGCCGGACACGTTTGGTTTGGACTTGTGTGTGTGTGTATGTATATATATGTATGAATGAAAGTAATCAAGCAAAATAATCCCCCACAAAACCCCTCTGAAACACTGCATCGAGAGAAGCTCGCGCACGGATTACGAGGTTAATCATCGGAGTCGCTTTGCAGTGTTGAACTGAAGCTGTGTGTGTTTAATTGGTTGATTGTGTGTGCGCTCCATTTGCGTGTCAGAGAATTAACCTGCTCTCTCTCTATCATGTATTTGTAATGTAAGTGAAAGTGTGTGTAAGTGTGTGTACTGGAATTAATCGTACACACACCTGCTTTTAAAAATAGCTCTTCTATAGAGTGGCACGCGCGCCTAAACTCTATATTGCTCGTAATAATAATAATAATAATAAATAATAATAATAATAATACAGTTTCAAATGTTAAAATATTTAATAATAAATTCAAATTAAATCCTGAACTGATTGAATGAGGTTGTTCTCAGACATCAGAATCAGAAAAAGGCAGCATAATGTGAAGCCCCGCCTCTAAGAGAGTGTGTGTGTGTGTGTGTGTGTGGTATATAAATCCCCTGCAGACTCAGATCAGAGCAGAGACTCAGACAAACCGGAGCAGATTCATAAAGTAAAAAAATCACTTGTATTCAAGGCGCGCGCTCGTAGTGTGACTACACTTTATTTTTATATTTTACATCATTTATATTATTTGTTTTGTTTCGTGTGTGTGTTTTAATCGAGTATGCAGTTGGAGAGTCTGCTGCCCAGCTTACCCAAGACTTTCTACACGCTCTCATCTTCATCATCATCATCATCCTCATCGTCCGACAGCACGAGCCCGGGATCCACGCACGCGAGCACGCACGCGAGCAGCGCACACAGCTTCCCCGAAGTGGAGCGGACCGAGCACGAGCCTGAACCGGGTAAGAAGTACCGATCCGCCATGATGATGAGCGGCAGCACGAGCAGCAGCACCGGAACCACCACCGGCACCGGAGGAGAGCGCGAGGGAGACGAGTTCTCCACCGGAAGTAAGAGCAGGAAGAGTTCTCCAGTAATTGGAGGAGGAGGAGGAGCAGAGGAGGATGAAGAACTCGTGACCCGGCGCTACGGTATCGAAGAGCTCGGTACCGAGCGCTATTTCATCTCGCCGAGCTCGGACGCGAGCGCGTGCTCGTTGTTTCCGTACGGCGCACAGGGCGGCTCGGTATACGGTGGCGCGGGCGCGCGCTACTCCTCACCTTATTCCTCCGCTGCCTCGGTGCTCGCGCCTCCGCCGCCTCCTCCTCCACCTCCGCCGCCTCCACAGGGCGCCGTGTGCAGTTCACGAGCTCAGCTCGCGCCTCCAGCCGCCGCCGCTTATCAGTTCGGACAGGGGCCCGCGTGCCTGTACCCGTCATACCACCCCGGGCTCGCGGTGGGCAGGGCTCAGGTGTATCTATGTAACCGCGCGCTCTGGCTCAAGTTCCACCGCCATCAGACCGAGATGATCATCACCAAACAGGGCAGGTACGGGACACCACACACACACACACACACACACCTGCTCATTCTGTTCCAGTGTATGCTTTCTAGCGCGCGCGAACATAACGCGTTAAATACTGACGGCGAATGAACCAATATTTAACTACTAATTATTCATTAAATAAATTCATTAAAACGGGTAACTTTTCCTTAAAAAACCGCAAAGAATCGTGAACAGCTCGCGTGCGTGTTTTTATCCGGGATTAAAATGTGTAAAATGTTTGATTTGTGAACTCTTAAAAAATAAATCAATTACATAAATAAAAATCCCAATAGTTTTCTCTGAACGAAACAAAGTTTTTCACACACATCATGAAAACGTAACGCATGCGCAGTCGCAAAAGGCCGTCAGCGTGGATATTCGGTTCGGATAATTAATCATTTTTCCCAAGCTACTTCCGAAAAAGCGTCGAAATGAAATATACCCGAAGGATATACGGCTATTTATATGTTATTTATTTAGGTTTTTGTTTGTTTGTTTGTTTGTTTATTTCTGCAGTAAGTGTGTGTGTGTGTGTGTGTGTGTGTGTGTAATTGTAATTGTTCGTATTTAATTTGATTCATGTGGGCGAAGTGAACTGAACCTTTACAGAAATAATGGAGTATATTTTATCGCCTGACTTGTCATTTTCCTTTTCTAATAAACACGAAATGTTGAGCTCATTACATTGCACGCGCTCACGGGTTGTAGTTCATTAACGCGAGCCGAGCGTGTTTTCATGTGAGTATTATTACGGTGACGGCTGTAGCGTGCTGTGGGAAAGCTGCAGGTGTCGGTTCGCGGATATTAACATTGAACACAGTCATATTTTATTTACATTTAATTGGATATTTTTTCCTCTTTAAAAATATTTGTGCAGAAATGCACCACGGTGTTTGTTCTCCAGTCACCAGCACCTTACATGTTCAAGCTCACCTCTTCTTTTTATTGTTTAACTAAACATTTAAGTGCACTTCAAATGCATAAGTCATTTTAATTAATTAATATATTTGATTTATTAAGTTAATGTTTTGGTTTATCTAAATATCAGAAGGTTCATTACTTTTCCCGAGACGGAGTTTATTGATGAGCTGAAATTGACGTTTTTTCTTCCCTCCTCTTCACCCAAATGTAGAACATATTAATGATAGTTCTGTGTTGGTTTTTTCATCATTTCAATACGTGTTTAATATTTTATGTAGCCCAAGTAGAGTTTTTATAATCTATAGTTATTGCTGTAGTAGTAAAGCTTAATTATGCCTTTTAATCTAAAGATAAATCAGGAGTTATAAATGCATTCATTTATGAATACAGATCTGTATGTGTTTGTTTTTATTATTTTTCATCATTTTCATAATTTTGAACTTGTTTACGTGAAATTAAAACAAATGATTTAATGATTTGTAGGCGCGTGCATTGATGGTGTCATAGAGGTGCTACATTTAAATATACATTGTTTAACTGTTTACTTTTTGCTCCTGTTTAAACCCGTGCTTGTGCGCATGCGCACGTTTTCTTCCTTCAGCATTTAGCCTGTTAATTTTAATTGTATATTTGTTTATGTAGCTGATTTTTTTTTTTTTGGTCGTGCACGAGGATCCGTTTAAAATTCCTAAGAGTGTGACGTTTATAAGCAAAATACCCACACACCCCTCAGTGTTTAGACGGTGCTGTTTCCGAGCCCCGAACTTTACGCACTGAGTATATGATATTTTTTTTAATTTTTTTTTTTATTTTAAATCCTGTCTCGTGCAGCCGCTGTTCAATCTCTTTTTAAAGCGAAACAATACAAAAAACAATTCGTTGTTGTGTCTCGCGCAGGCGCATGTTCCCGTTCCTGAGCTTCAACATCGCGGGGCTGAACGTGAGCGCGCACTACAACGTGTTCGTGGAGGTCGTGCTCGCGGACCCGAACCACTGGCGCTTTCAGGGCGGGAAATGGGTCACGTGCGGCAAAGCGGACAACAACATGCAAGGTGAGGAAGAGGAGGAGGAGGAGGATGACTGGAGGCGCGCGCGAGCTCGAGCAGCATTATATATTTCCGCTCTAACGCAGCTGCGCGCGCCACATTGTAAACTCATGTAAAGCTGCTGAAATGTGACCGTGGAATTATTCGGTAATTGTAAATTGGCTATGTGGAGCTTAAGATTGTTTTTTTTTTTTGTTTGTTTGTTTTTTTAAAGACACGTTTGAAAATGATTTAAATAAATATAATGGGGAAATAATTGTTTATAGATTCAAGATGTTTACTGCAAAGTGAAATTCCTAGTTTGCTCGCGCTCACTGACGCTGCGCTAGAAAGGAAAGGATAAATAAATAATAGCATCAATGTTTAAAATTGTGTAAGACCTCAGTATTAATATCAGCAGTAACACTACCACGCAGCACCCATGTCTCTTAAAACCAGTTCGATGAGCTCTTTCTTTAACTCCTCATAAAGCCGAGCATAGCTATATCCATTCTGTAAACTGTTTTATATTGACTCAGACATCCAGGAGTGAAGTTTACAATTTTATCACGCATGCATTTCCAGAAATCCGCAGAGACCCAAAAAAAAGAAAAAAGTTTAGAAACACCTCAACAACTGCAAGGTCCTCACAATAGCTACAGTGGCATGTTTTATAAATAATTTCTCACACAATTAGTGTGAATTGAGAGCACAAGTTTAAAGCTCACAGAAGTGTGTGAGGTTACCAGCACACTTTCACTGCAGGAGAAAAGGGAACTGGAAACAGAGTGATTAAAAAACCATTAACACTTGTATAACGTGGTAACACATGGTATTTTAGGACAATAATAACGGTGTGTGAAATGTCACTTTTGTGGCCTTTTCACCAAAAAGCGACAACCGTACTGTAAAAAAATCTGTAAGGAAAAGTGTTGTAACTTTCTTAACGAATCACCCTGTAATTTACACAAATATGTTGCTTTGATTATTTTTTCTGAATGTGCAGTAACAAAAGTCCATTTGGAAGAGAATGCAGGAACAGAAAATTTAACATGTAATTTTTCAATACAATATGTACTTATTAGTAAACTATCATGGAGAGTCAAATAGAAATTCCGTTTCAGGTAATCAGAATGAATAAATGTTTAACTTGTCATTTTTGTACCTATATTTGACCTTTTTTATTTTTAAATTGTAATACAAGTTCTTTTTGTATTTTTAGCAATGTTAATATTCACAAACCGAAACCCAACACACTTTTATTTGCCATTTATTGCAAAAGTTTTACTTAACATAAGCCTGTACATAATGTACTCAATGCAAATAATAAAGGTCCAAAGACTTCATCTGTGAAAGGTAATGGGAACCTTTCCCTTAAAAAAAAATCAAATCAAATGATGTTTCTTGAGTAATTTTACAGGTCGCTATTTCTACATTTTAACAAAGAAGAAGGAAGGCTGCAGCTTGGAACCCTTTTCCCCTGTGTGTGTGTGTGTGTGTGTGTGTGTGTGTGTGTAAAAAACCTACAATGAAATAAAACCATTAAAAGAAAAAAAATCAATTTTAGGCAAAATACTGACTTTTGATTTCACGTAATAAAACATGAATTCAGTAGGAGTTTTGAAAGTGAGAAGCTCATCCGGACCAAGTGTGTATTGTGTGTGTTTCGAAATTAGAAGAATTTCCTGCTGTGTCTGAGTTTTGGGTTCTAAATATATCTTGCTGTATCCTCTTCAGAACAAAACCATATTGTTTTGTTCTGTGACTATTTTCATTTTACTATTAGGAAATCAATAATTGAGATTTAAACAGGAGATATTTTTCAGTAGCGATACTCTACTCTCTATCAGGGGAAAGTGAGCACCAAGAAGTCCTGAATAATTTGCATAATTTGTGTCATTTCAGGAAATAAGATGTATGTACACCCGGAATCACCAAATACAGGAGCGCACTGGATGAGGCAAGAGATTTCATTCAGCAAGCTGAAACTGACCAACAACAAGGGCGCAAACAACAACAATACCCAGGTACACACACACACACACACACTGACTGAGGAACTTGTGGGGATTGAGTGTACTCGTAAGCACAAATGCACCAGAATAAACCATGAAGTCCTCATGTGTGCATGTGATAATTTTATCTTCACAAGTGATATCACACATGCCCTCAAATCCACACACATCCTGGTTTTAGTGAAATTGTGAGGACCAGAATGTACTTGTAAACAGTAAAGTGTCCGAATCACCCTTGATGGACTAAGGTTTACATTCACTTATTTTCATCATGTCTACAAGCATTTATTTTACAGTTGCTTTTAATCACACACAAATACACACATCCTAACTTGAGGGGACCAGGTGTTCTCATAAACAGAGGAAAAACACACAAATATGCACACATCCTGGTACTAGTGAACTTGGAGACTGGAGTGTCCTTATAAGCACATGACCGTGTCCTCAAAAATGGTAAAAACATAACATGCACATCTTGGTATTTGTCTGTGAGGACACTGTACCTGAAGTCATGTTAAAAATGCACATGCATACATCCAAGATTTTGTCATCTATGCAGTAAAAAGGCAGTTACACCATACATTAAAATTCTCACTCTAAATTCCTTCCAGTAATCCATCAATGCTGTAATGTGTTCTAAATTGTTTGTAGACTGCGCTGTGAGGTGGCGCTCGATACATTACAGGTATGATATGGGACGTAGACGGACTGTAGTGTAAACCGAGACATTGAGCATCAGATTGTATAAATATAGAGCGATCATAAACCGGTGGTACAGCATGTTATGTGCAAGAGGACATGGTCAAACAAGCACACTGTGCAAAGTGTGAATTATCGCAAGGCTCGGGTGTGTGTGTGTGTGTGTGTGTGTGTGTGTGTGTGTGTGTGGAATTGAATTGAATTGAGCCTAGATCCTCACTGGACAGAGTCAGTTGTACGTGCGGGTGTAAGTGGCAGTGGGTGAGAGTCACTGACCAACCCAATGGCCTGCGGACAAAAACTGTTCTTTAGTGGCATGTTTTTTACTTTACACTCTACAGTGTCTGCATGATGGTAGGATTGTAAACAGGCTGTATTGGGGCTTTGGTTCTGTCCATGATATAGTAGGTTGTCCTGGTGGCCCTGGAGTTGTAAATATTCTCCAGTGATGGTTAGATTGCTCCTTGGATGGTTTGAGCAGATCTAGCCACGTGCTGAGGAGCCTTAAGGTCCTGAGCAGAGCAGCCGCTAACTAGACACACATGCATGCACACACACACACACACAGAGTCAGCCAAAAAAATGTATATACACTTCAGGAACACTTCCACACAGAAATGTCTGTAAGCTAGCGGCCACCACTTGTAACTGTAGAGGCCAAAGGTAACCTGTATTAATCTCCTGATGTCTGAATAAATTTAGTATTAAAATATTTATACAAATTTTTTCTTTTCCTGAAGAGTGTATACTTTTACTTTTTGAATGTATGTACATATTGTAGTATTAAGGAGCTTGTGGGGACCAAGTTTGTATGCCCTCATAAACACGTCAAGGTAACGTCATGACCCCTGAGGTAGTACCAGTTACATGCGTTTATTTTACATTCATATTTTACCTCAAACACACACAAGTACACACAACCTGGTATTACTGAACTTGTGGGGACCAGGTCTCCTCATAAGCATAGTAGTGTGGATGTGCCTTAGATGCTCCTGTTTATGTACAAATTATTTGATGTTATTGTTTATTTGATTTTTATCTCAAATATAATCATCCTGCTATTACTGAAGTCTGGAAGTTGATGTTTCTTTTTCCATCATGTATTCTTTCGACACACACACTTTAATGCAGCATGTGTAAAACATTAAATGAAGTCCTTACTTTGTCCTTTAGCTCAGACAAACAATTTTGAAAGAAATTGCGTGTGTGTGGTTGTGTTGCGATCCCCTCCCCCACCTCCTTGGTGTGAAATTGTCTTAAAAAGTGTGAACTCACTGCATAGCCTCAGAGGTGCAAATTTTCACTTTGTTTATGCTCACAAATCAACTTTATACACTTTATGCACATGCACACATGCATGGTCACTGCTGATTATTTGTGCAATGGCTGCAGGCCGGTTGTGTGTATTAACACACACAAGTGTCAAACCACTATGCAACGTCCGAGAAACTGATGAAGCAACTTTGACACACGTGATCCCATCTTTGTGAAGTAGATATCATCTATCTTAAGGCAGACGCACTCGTGTTCCAGAATCCGTCTTTTCTTTATTTTGAACATTCTAGCACGCTTCTTTCACATCCAACATTCTAGAACAGTTCTTTTATCTTGAACATTCTGTTTATCAGTGTTGTACAACTTCACAGTCTGAATGTGTTTTAACCCCATCACTCTAATTCCTCCATTTGTACAAAGTCGCTAATGAAGCCACACTACTGCACTTCGCTACAAGTTAGCATGCTAGCCAATTAGTGCAGGTGTAAATGGGGGCATTATGGCAAATTTAGCCAGTGGAAGTGAAGAAAATGCGGGTTTAGAAATGAGTTTTGCAAGCTACGTGTTTTTTGTGCTATCCTTAGCGTTCGCTAATTCTCTCAGCACAAGAATAATCCTAAAGTAGAAGTATTAGGAACATATTAGGACATTGTTGTAATCAAAATTCAAGAATCATGCATAGTTTTAACAAGGCTTTGTGGTGTGTGTGTGTGTGTGTGTGTGTGTTACATTATGGACTGCAGTATATAAACATTAGCATTACTTGATGGTGGTTCCATGTGCCTGCTAATGAGAACTCGACTGGTGCAGCATGTGAAGTATGTTGTATCGCAAACGGGAAAATAAATGTTCAGTGGATAATGATTGTGTGTGTGTGTTGGCTGAAGTAGAGACTTTTTCATGGTCTTCTGTTTTCTGACTGCATGGTGGTTCAGTGGTTTGACACCTCTGTGTCTGTTGCCATTTTTGCAAAGGCAGAACAATTCTCTGCATCACCAGTGTGTGTGTGATGTAGCAAAAAAAATACAAAAAAGCAAATTTTCAAACAAACATTGTCTACATTGCTATGTAGGGAAAGTAATATTTGGTCTGTAATTTTGTGTGTTGTGTTCGGGTTTATATGTCCTTATGAGGACCAGTTGTCCTCACGAGGATGGTAAGCTCTGATAGATTTGGATGGTCATCACAAGATTTTTCTTTGTTTTTTAAATAAATAATGATAAAAAAATGGCCAGAAAGTTTCCTTTCCATTACTGAGGTTATGGTTGGGGTTTAGGTGCAGCTGTAGTGTTAATTGGCTGCATTTAATCCTTGTCAATGGAAGGTCCTCCCAAGTATAGTAAAACAAACGTGTGTGTGTGTTTGTCAGATGATCGTCCTGCAGTCTCTCCATAAGTATCAGCCGAGGCTGCACATTGTGGAGGTGAGCGAAGACGGGGTGGAGGACATGAGCGGCGAGTCCAAAACTCAAACCTTCACTTTCCCTGAAAACCAGTTCATCGCGGTCACTGCTTATCAGAACACCGATGTAAGCCACACACGCACTTGCGTATGAATTTTGATTCCTTCTGCTTTCCTGACCTTGTGTTCCTTTAGTAAAGTCGTATTATTTCTCTTTTGTCCAGATCACACAGTTAAAGATCGACCACAACCCGTTCGCTAAAGGCTTCAGAGATAACTATGACTCGTAAGTGTTTCACAAACATCACCCCGTTCAAACAGACCTCTGGATGGGGAGAACTAGAGATGGGGAGATGCGCTGATGCATAGATTAATGATGGTGGGAGGTAAAAAGCCATAGAATGACTGGATGGCTAGATGGAGGAGTGGATAAATGGGAGATTAAGAACTGGGTGGAGATTTAGAGGAAGGTATCAGTGGATGGAAAGACCAACAGATGGCTGGAGTGATGGCTGTACTGATGCAAACAGAGGGGTACCGACAGACAGACAGACTAGTGGATAGTTAGACAGAAAGGTAGGTAAGTGTGGAGATTGACAGGTGGGTAGGCATGTAGACAGAAAGGTACACTTATTTTTAAATACACGTCAGTTGTCTCTCTGGAGGATCCCTTACAGCTTCAATGTAGAAATCTACCACAGTGTTTTCCTATCAGAAAAAATAGAAGCTTTAAAAATGCCAAGAACCTTTAAAGGGCCACTTTTAATTAGAATGTATGTATAAATTGGGTATGTGCCCAGTGCAAACTCCAAATTATTGCTCATTAGTTTGTTGTTAATATCTAGAACCTGTCAGTAGTTCAATCTTCTTGGTACAGTCTTAGAAAAAGGGTTATTCAAGGGTTCTTGATTTAATTAAGGGTTCTTAGCTTTCTTCCTTTTTTCTTTACAAGGAAATATTTTGACCATTTTTTTTTGGTCCTACTTTGGGTCCTTGCCCTAGAAGAACCACTGAATAACCCTCAAGGGTTTTGAATGTTGTCAGTAAATATTCATCTGTCAGTTACTAATCAGGGAAAAAGATTTTGGGAATTAAAGTCACATCTACATGCATATTAACTTGATTCTCTCTCTCTCTCTCTCTCTCTCTCTCTAACAGGATGTACACAGCTCCAGAGAGTGATCGATTGACCCCATCCCCCACTGACTCTCCTCGTTCACACCAGATCGTACCGGGAGCACGTTACGCCATGCAGCCTTTCTTTCAGGACCAGTTTGTGAATAATCTCCCACAGAATCACCGTTTATATGGTGGAGAACGTGCTGTGCCCCAGACCAACGGCCTCCTGTCTCCTCAGAGTGATGACTCGTCCATCTCCGCATCATCCTCCGCCGCTCAGAGGTGGTTTGTCACACCTGTCCAGCAGAATGAGGCCGATTATTCTGTCCTTCCTTACGGCATCAAGCCTCTACCCCTTCAGAGCCCACACTCATTTGGTTATTACCCAGAATCCTCTGCTTTTGCCTCGATCTCAGCTGGCTGGGGTGGCGGGAGAAGTTCCTACCAGAGGAAAATGGCTGCCGGTCTGCCTTGGTCTCCTCGTCCAAGTCCGCCTTCCTTCTCTTTTCCTGAAGATCCTCTCACGACGACGACAATAACGACAAGCACTAAAGATAAGCTACAGGATGAAGGAACGGCGGTCTCTGCGGGCGCTGGAGGAGTCTGGGGTCTGGACACAGCCTCAAATCTGAAGCCGTTGGACAAATTCGATGCTCCTTACGCCATGGTGTGTAAAAGACGACGTCTCTCGGCAGGCGCTGACGCCTCGCCGACCATCAAGTGCGAGGATGTGACGAGCGATGAGTATGGAAAAGAGCAGCCCAAAAGCTACTACGCCTTCTACACCAGTCCTTAAGAAAAATATTAATTTGGGTTTTCTCTCTTGCGCCGTTCCCCTCGCTCTGCTATTTTAAAGTGCTTTTAAAATCTCTTTTTATTTTTTATTTCAACCGCAGGTGCCAAAGCTCTGTGCTCCTTATCGTGATCCTGATTTTCATTTCTGACATTTTGTGAAAGATGGGGATTGGTTGATTTGATTTTTTTTTTTTTTCCTTTTATCTTTTTAAATAATCTGCTGTTTGTTAATTTTCTTTTCTATTTTCAACATAGATATATATATTATATATAAAGTCAGTGTGATGGTTTTTTCCCCCTTTGCCCTCTCCCCTTTAATTTAAGATCCTTTGGTTGTACAGTATTTGTGCACTTTAGATTGTGACGTATCTTGTATAAATTGTCTACTTGGCACTGGTATGAGATGTGTAATAAAATGTGCTTTTCATAAAGTTCTTAATGTCCTTCTGGGTTTTTATTTTCTATTAAACACCCTTAAATAATGACATGCTAGAAAAAGGAAATGTATTATTACAGGGTATTTTCTTTTCTTTCTTTCTCTGTTTCTGTTTATTTATTTGAAACTGCTTTCTATAATTGGATCACAAATTTTATTGCTCAACTTCCATTTTTATCTTGACTCCATTTTTGCCCGTTTTTCATAGTAAGTGGTTTCTTTCTTAAAAAAACAAAACAAAAAAAAAAACAATTTAATTTATTGCATTATGATGTTTCAGGTTTCTCCTCCTTTTTTCCATTCTGAATCAAATGAATCCTGTTTAATGTTGAACAGCCCTGGTTTTATAGTGCTTTATTATTTATCCTGATGTTTCACAAGACCGTGATGATGAATAAATTCGTGATATTGATCTTAAACATGATACATTTTTCATTTCTAAATGATGGAAATTTAGTTATGTAGTCGACAGAAAATATAGTTCATAATAGACAAATGAAAATGCAGGGATTAAACCGGGATTAAACCCGTGCTCCGGATTTTAGGCTTTTCCTCTCTCGAAGCGCATGAAACATCCTGCTAATCAGACAAGAAACAGGTTGCTGATTTAGTTTTTGTCTTTAAAAGGACTCGGTCGTAATTCTGCATTTCAGGAACAGGCTAATTATGAAAATCAATACCACATCTGGTGATTATTTTCGATTATTATTATAATTAGAATTCGATTTTAGCTGATTTAATCCACACCTTAACCTGCTCATTGTGGCTGGGAACCTGGCGCGAGCTTCTCTATAACCATCTGAATATGAAAATTATTGTGCAATGAAATGAAGTAAAATACAATAAAATAAAGATCAGGAAAACGGTACATCAAATGAAACTTCAGATTTCTTTTCTTCTGAATTGTATTTCATTAATTATGTCGCAAGAAGGGAAATGCTATTCACACAGGTTAGAAATGCACGTGAATACAGGAGTAGACACGTCATCCTAGTAATAATCCCCAAAGTTGAACGATTTAAAACATTTAATTATATTATTTAACGAGTGTTATTAGGAATTGTAACGCACGCAAATAAATAAATAAATAAATAAATAAATAGGCTGACTGCAATCATTTTAATCATTCCTAACTCTTTATAAGACGCGTGACTTTGTGGGCTTCTCTGTGGGAGTCAGTAAGGAGACCCTGCTGTCATTGTCACATTTAAAGGTTAATGATCTGATAAATAATTTCACACAGTTTGGGTCTCGGCTTCAGTCCTAATGAGACTCTTTACTGGTAGTGAACTTTAATGGCAACCTAATCAAATTAAAACAAATAAAGCACTATGTTTCAACACTCTTACATCATTTCTTCTCTCTTCGTCGGCAGTAAATTGTTTTGCTTCTCCTCTAAAGTTCTTTAGGTCGATGTATTTGAATCCTTTTGCATATTTTTCATTTAAACAAAGAGCAACGCCTCGGAAAAACCTCCAGCCAACACAGGAAGTGCCGGTTAAAAGCAGAGCAGTGTTAGCTTTTAATGTCGTCCAAAACATAATGAATTACATTAATTACACCTGATACTGAGTTTAAAAACTTTTAAACATTTATATTTGAATAACTACAGGATGGTTCACTCATCAGCCCTGAGTTCCAGGCTGTAGTGAGGGAGCGCGCGCAGGAGAAATGACATCATGATCATTTGGAACATCAATAGCAGCCGTTTATAATTAGCAGCTGCTGTTTCAAACAGTCGTGACGTGGATTTATTTCCGTGTTTTGTTCACTATTTAACACTGAAGCTTCCATTGTCTAACTTACATTAATACAGTTGTTGTTGAATTATTTTGCCAAACTAAAATGCAGAAAAGCCCTTCTCATGCTTGCTGCTCCTTTTAACAGACCAAAAGGTTCCATTTTTACTTTTTAAGACAAGTCATTTCATGCTTTTTGGGATTTATTGTGGTTTTATGCATAAGTCAGAGATGTAGGTTAGGTGAAAGGCAGAAGGTTGATTTCTGGCCTGGTGCAGGAAGATCAGCCGTTCCTGAAGTCTGCAGATTCCAAGGATCTAAATGAACATCTGATCTGCATCAAGAGAAATGATAAATTATCCAAACAGCACATTAAAGGCAAAAACATCACGTTAGACACCTGTTTGTCTGTCTGACTGTCTCTCTCTCTCTCTGAAGAGGGTTAGTGACTTTGTGTTAGCGAGGAGAGAAACACAAGTGAGCTACATTAGGGAGGGGAACTGAGCTCCACTTTACAACAAAGTCAATACACACCGAGACGCTAACATTCATTCATGCAAGAGTTACACTGATCAATACACACTGCTCACTACAGGTAAACCGGACAATTGATTGTCTGTCTGTCTGTCTGTGTAGTTGATCCCTTAATTGTTTATAATTCAACCAATGCATTTGACCTGGTGATCATGTTGTTCCACATGTGAATTTGTGAGTAATATGTGATTACATGTGGAAAAACTACATGTGTGACATCAGGAGAAAAATGTGATGACATTTGAAAATAAGTGGGTCGTTATAAAAATCACATGTGAAAATAAATGAATCCTCCCCTAACCACCACTCAAATAATACCCAGTGGGAGTTGGTAGATTTAGAAAAATCACATACTGCATATACTACATTAAAGAGGAAAAGCCAGCCATTGGGTCCATTATATTGTCACATTTCACAGTATTATGATGAATCTGTGTGTAAGAATGTGTATCTGCAGGCACTGTGCACGCGAATGAAAGGACTGGACTTGTGCGTCACAATGCAGTGTATCGAAATCAAATGCAGCTGAAATCATGCACTGTTACAGCTATCCAACACGATATTTTCATGAGTGTAAACACCATTTTTTACACCAAAAGTGTCGGTGTAAAGGCCACATTGAGTAACATGACAGAGACGGCTGTGGTGCCGCTGTGGTCTGGTGTTAAACAGGATTAGTAATAATAATAATAATAATAATAATAATAATCTGACGGTTGTAAATATGATATTATAATGGTTTGTAACAGAGGAACCTGCATGGGGTCACTGGAGTTGCACTGATATACGGTGTGAAACTGCGGCATGTACACCCTAAACAGTGCACCATCCTAAATAGTGCATGTCCAGGAGGACATTTCGGGATATAGTACACTAATTAGAGTATAGGATGAACCCTATGCCCTAATTAGTGTACTATATTGTATGTCCAGGATGCTGTGTTTCTACAGGCGATGCAGGGTTCCACCGCGCTGCAGCTCTCCTCTCCCTCTCAGTAGGTGAATTCTCCTGCTGATGATACTGTGTGGATTGTAGTCACTGCATGAGTGTCACCCTGCACACAGCCAAGAAAAGTGCACACTGCTGTTTTTTTAATAACGAAGCAGTTGTCCTTTATTTTCATTTCATTTTTTTTATCGGCTCCTCCGAAGTGCGAGGGCCGTAACAGTTACGTGTATATTCTCTCTCTCTCTCTCTCTCTCTCTCTCTCTCTCTCTCTCAGCTGAGCTGTGGCATGTAAAACTGTAATAACTGATAGTTTTTTATTGATATGACACTTTCACGTAACACGATCGTGACAGATCCGGTGTGAGTGCGAAGAGGAAGCGGACCGTGGTGTGGTTGTAGCTCTTTTCTCTTCCACTCTTATTTATGTTGCCTTGTAAAACATAATAATATGGCCTTGCGTGTGAGCGTCCTCAGGATCAGGCTTTAATTTCACGGTTTGTATAATATTTAGCAGGTCAGTGATAAGTACGAACACACACACACACACACACACACACACACACACACACACACACACACTTTGTCCATCTTTCTGTCTCCATCTATATCTGTCTAACATAGGTGTGTACAGAGAGATAGTATATATCTTCGAAACTCTGACCTCCACGTATACATGAATGTGTGTGTGTGTGTGTTAAGTGAGTGGGTGTGTGTGTGTCTGGCTCACAAAGGTGTGAGTAACAGCTGCCCCTTTACGACCCTGACAACACCCCCCCACCTCCACCCTCCATTCCCTTGGTTCCTGGTTCCTGCACTTAACACTGAATTGATTTCAGACACTCCACATGATCCTCAAAGGGGACATGATTTCCCCTACAGACTCGCTTGCTCACTCCCCCCCACACACACTCAGTTGAACATTGGCCAAGTTGTTTGGAGGCGGCGCCCCCGTGTGGTCCCTCGGGAGAACCGCAGACGCCCCAGAGCACTAAAGAAAAACACGAGCCCTGATGTGTGTGTAACGTGAAATCGTCAGGCCGTGAATAAAAGTCATGCATAAAATCAATGCAGTGGCACTTTGAGGAATACCACAGATTTGGGAGTGTCCCTGAAGAGCTGACCTCTCTCTCTCTCTCTCTCTCTCTCTCTCTCTCTCTCTCTCACACACACACACACACACACACACACACACACACA